>JABFPJ010000204.1:0-53666 GCA_022817425.1 Gryon sp. ZL-2020 | reverse complement strand
TACAAATATATTTTTACTTCTATTTTTACAAATATATTTCAGAAATATATTTGAAATATATATTAAATATATAACTTTTTGCCGAAAATATATGTGCACATATTCACATATATTTTTGCATATATTTTGAAATATATTTTCTTCCGTTAGGGATGTACAATATAGATTTTAAATTACCAGGGATTTCTCAAAAAAAAAGATACTTTGCCATTTAAAGTGGCTTAACAGAACAAGACGAAACTTGCAACTTCATCAAGTTATGTTTTCTGAGTATATGCATTATATGTGACGTATATTATGAAACGTTCGTCGAAGTTGGTTATTTTTACGTCACTAAACGTTGACGTTTACAATTTCCGCAGAAGAAAAACAATAACGAGCGTCAATTTGCAATTAACTCAGGTGTGCAACAGTTTTGCATTACGTTTGTGCAGAACTTGAGTTCTCTGTACAAGTATATATATATAATAAAAGGCACGGTAGGAAGAGCGCGATCTACTGAGCTCGTTGTACATAATCACTGCCAAGGTCTCCTATTGTATCTATTCGCTTGCAACTATCAAATCGCTTTGATTATCGTTACATTTGTCGCGATTTATTTCCGCTTTTTAAACTAAACTTATCAGAAAAATCAAATAAACAATATTTTATTGAAAATAAAATTGAAGAAAAAAGTTTAAAAACTAAATAGGAATAGAAAAGAAAATAAGCGAGCTATTTATTTGAAACGACGACGGAGAAATATTTTTGACAAATCAAAACTTTCCATCGATAATTGCGAGGATGATTAATAATTGCACGATAGATTTATCGCAACACAGTTTGTCGATTTGAAATCGATGCTTGCGTGTATTGACCTGACGTCAGTTGAAATTTTTCCCTGTGAACGCAGAGCGCGGAGTCTCGCCGAGAGACGAAAGCTTCGGGGACTTATTTTTAACTTCCGTCTGAAGCACGTTCCTGGTTCCCTTCAACGCACTCTTCGACAAAAAAGGGAATAGACTGGGCATTGGAATTTCTAAACGCAGTCACGTCCAAATATTTTTATTAATTATTCACATTTCGAGGACAATGAACCAACTAAAATTCTATTTCAATCTTTTGCATTCCACACTTTTTGTATTTTTATCTTCTTTTTAGAAATATACAAAATAAAAAATAAACAAATATTTTTTATATTACGAAAATAGATTTTTTTAGTTATTGAGTATAAAAATTGTTATTCAAACATATCAACGTTATATAAATAAATTTTGTAGTATTTATATTTACAAATATAAAATCATACTGATTCAATATTAGAATTTTCATGAACTATTTCATTATTTCTGGCAAAATTTCAGCGAGAAAAAGTGGCATACATCAAATTAAATGTACGAGCTAAAATTATTAATATATGCAAATTATTTAATATATGATCGAATAGTTATAAATAAAGGAATGAATAAAATCGATACTTTTTAATTTGCGTTTAACTTTTGATTTTCTTACTTTCTGTGCTTCATTTTGTAACAAAAATTTATTAATTAAAACTAAGTTGTAACGCCATTGATAATTTAATAAACTTTTATTTCATAATTTAATTTAATAACAAAATATGCTTCCACAAGTCCTGAAAATATTTTTGATTTTATTTTTTATAAAGTGGAAACAAATGATTTATTCAAATATTCTCTGTCATTTGATGAGAAAACACCGAAAATTGGTTGAATTTCACGCTTCATTTGACAAACGAGAAAAAGATCATCAAGAGACGATTTACTTGTTAAGAAAACAAGACAATTTCAATTTTTTCGGCACAATTTAACAGCAAATGCATGGAAGTGTGTCAAGTGCGCTTACATTAATCATTAATAATATCCGGCCTTTGTTAAATCTTAGCATTGGTTAAATCAAAAGAAAAAAAGAAATAAGAATTGCACTTCGACCGATATTTTGTATACCAAAAATTATGAATTGGACTTTAAATGAGTTTTAACAACACATTTTTTAAATGTATTTTTTATTTGTCAATGATGAAATATAAATGACATTTATTGCAAAAGTTATGAAATTTTGCATAACAGATGAATAAATGATGTTTCTTTTTAAATGCATTTTCGCTGACATCAATAATTTTAACCCAAAAAACTTTATATGTCATTTTCGTTATAATGTTTAAACAATAAATGATCCGAAAAAATAAATTACAATAAAAGTGGATTAACTGAAAATTATAGAAAAGCTAAATTAAATTGTAATTAAGTTTTGGTTATCATGATAAACTTTTAACCAGTAAAATATTTACTATTTCTAAATATATAAATATATTTTTCTTGAAAAATCGAAATCTCGTATGAATTGTAATTCGATATCGCTTTGCATTTTTCATACCAAGAGAGAGTTTATTTATTTCTTACGATAAATATTGCAAGTAAACTTAATTTAAAAACATCAAAAAAGATCTGTCCTATAACTCTTATAAAGTATCAAACTATGAATGTATCGTTGATAGCGACACCAATCTTATAGCAGAAATGAAATTCTGTATACATATTTTAACAAGCCTGAATTCGATCCCTCGGTGTGAAAAATTATTCACTTTCAGTTAATCCTCCAATTATCACAGGAATAATTAAGTTCATATATTATGAAAATTGATCACGAAACAATAATAATCTACACGGAAAACATGGACATCATTTTTTAAACACAAGTTTTAATTAACTTTTATTTATCTCAATTAATTACATGCATTAAAAATTGAAGGGAATCATTATTGTATTTTCCCGATATTAAAATTTTTATTTTACAAAGTAAAAACCAATAAAACTGTGATCTTCTAAATAAACCAAAAGCGACCGATACATAACTGATGTCCAAGATAGTTATTGCGCTAATACGACATTCAATGTAAACTAGATCAACGTTAATCAATTTCCAGGGCAACATTAATTCGCGAATCGATTTCAAATGGATCGTCCGACATTGTATTGATAAAGTTTCGTCAATATTGAACAAAACCTAAAACAAATTTGATAACTTGACTTATCAAACGGCAGAGACGTGTCACATTTTGTGACTCACGAAACAAATTATATTCCTCGAACAAATAATGACGTAATTTATCAAACTGTCATTTTTAATTTAAAACAATATATATACAATTTTTTTTATCGAGTCACTAGATTTTGTTATGACGAAGAATTAAATGTTGCATTTGCATCGAACAAAACGGGATAATGCCGTGGATTGATAAGTTTCAAAAGAGTTGGCGCTTATTGAATTGAAAACGCGATGTTGACAGGTATAGAATATTCAGGGAAAGTCGGTCCATTTTTTTCTGTCATTTTTATCGGAGACGCTGATTATTCCGAACAAAATATGTTACAAGGCTTCGTAGCTAAATGTTACAATTTAATTGATTTTCCTTCATTTTCCTATGCACTTTTCTGTGTAACATCTCATCAGTATGTTCTGTTGTTCTACATATATATTGATGATGAATAAAAAGTATCTTTATTCTCTCTGTAGAACAACAATAATGACGATATGAATAAGCTGATTGCACGAAATAATACGAGAGTTGCATATACATCAAATGTACAACTAAAATGTTCACTTTTGAAATATTTGTATTCTATATTGAAAAAACGATGCAAATTAATTTATGCATTTTTAATTGTTTTTTGTCTCTATGGTTTTGTATTACAGTAATTTCAATCTAGAATTGTGTTTTTTTCTTTTTTAAATATATCAGTAATTACATTTATTATCAGTAATACATTTTGATTAATGTATTGATAATAAAAAAAAGACAACATTCAATTATAAAAATGTAAATTTCAATTTCAGCGAATTGTTTTGAAGAAAATTGTGTAACAGTTAAAATCATACTTTTGTTTGATTATTGGAAAGTTTTGTTAACATTCGAATCATATCTCGTGTTGATTGATTCGCGCGGTTCTTTTAAATGGAATTTTATATCAGACAAAACATCAAATTCAAGCGATCGAGATATAAACTAGTCGAATTTCATTACATCTGACGTGATAAGAGTTACAGTTATGGATATGAAGTGAATAATGATTATTCCATTAAAGCTCAAATTAATAGCATGTTCAATTAGTCGGCTTATTTCGAATTTAATTAATTATTTTATAATTAAAAAAAACGCGAGTTTCACTTCATTATTTTAATTAATTCAAATAAATTAGCTAATTGAACAGGCTATTAGTTAATTTGTTTTATTGATAAATTGTGTAAAAGTATACGTTTAATACAAAAAACGGTTTTAATGTTATCTATTTATTTGTTTTATTTAAATAAAACAAATTAAAAGAATGAAAGATATTTATTATTAATACAAACTTGAAAAATTCTTTTAAATATTTGAAATAATTTATATTCTAAACTGCTATAATTAATTATGAATTTCTCTCAAGCGTACAATAATTCAACTAGTATATCGCAAAATGTAGATGAAATTGAATCTCTACGTTGGTATTTGTTATGTTAGCCGGTTATATATATTATTTCCAATAAATTCCCAATAAAATATACATTTAAAAAGATCAAATTCTAATATTCGAATTTCACTAAATTGCTATTTGTTCTTTAAACTAAAAAAACTCTTCCACAAGAATAGTCGAAGTTTATCAAATTAAATTTAAATATCATTGGAAGACAGTTGCAAATATACTTCGATAAATTGTCAAATATACATTAAATTATTCCTATTTACAAATTAAATTTTTTGCGGATTTGATTTTAATTTTTTAAAAAATTTTGTATTGAGCATTTTTGCAATAAAGCAGTTATTTGATCGTTTCTAGAAACGAAAGTCCATTGTAAAACTATAATAAAAGTGAAAATTGTGAGAAAATAATCGTAAAATTCCGATGCCAATAAACGTTATTCACAGTATAACGTTATTAAGCCAATGCTTAGAATACATTTTTTTGGTCCACCACACGAATAAAAAGATTTACTAATTTTTACAGTTTTAATTATGACTTCTAAAGACAAATTGGACAAATTAGCATAAAAATTAAAATGTATTTTTAAAAACAAAATTTTTCTACTTTTTCGGGGAAATTTCGTTTAATTTTGACCTTTAAAATCGATAGGTTTTAAGACATAGTAAAAAATAGTCGAGTTTTTTTTAGAATATATATATAGATAAAGTTACATTTGCAGGTTTGAATGTGTGTGTATGTAAACGCATATATGTGTTGAAGAGCACACCCAAGTCTACTTCTTTAGCAATTGCTAAACACAAGGACTCTCGAAGCGCATCGAACGAAATGCGTTTCTAAACAGCCGACCAAACTTATATTAAGGCGCATTGCTTTGAAACGTTGATTTGTTCCTGTCGTTTTTCCGATACGTATTTCTTAATTACCTTCCGCCGCTTCGATGTCTCAATTTGTAGTGGTCTAAATGCATTTGCCGAATGTGCAATTTTTCAAGGAGATTCAGTTTTCTAATTGGGCTATTTCACGTCTAATTCTTTTTTTTTTTTTGTATCATTTTATGAAGGATATCCTGAGCATGAAAAAAGCGATATTTACACTTGTTTTCAATTTTATTCCACATCATAAAACTGCAATTTCATAGTTTTACATATTTTTTATGTATTTCATTCTCATACGACACTTTTATACCTTTTTGAAAATTATTTTTCTCTTGTTTTCATTTTAAGATTGTAATTATGTAATACAGTAGAAATAATTTTACCATTTATTTACAACAAACTATATGTTATTTCTTAGAAACATTTTCTCGACATATTTGAACAAATAAATAATTTCTCATCAATTTCCGCAACTTTTTCATTTAACTTCAACTATTTTGTGCTTTTTCATCATCGCGTTTCTTCGCTTCGTTTTTTTTTCGAGATAAATCACTTGACTTTTAACAAAATTGAAGGCGATGATTCAGTTAGTCACAATGCAATGCAATTTTGCAATTAGTTTCCCACTGACGTGAATCAAACGAACGGTCTTACGTGCGTGCGGTCCGTGGAAAAGCGTCGGTAATACGTGAAAAATAGTCTAACACAATGCGCGACAGTGACTCGCCTACGTCGCCTTTACGTCAAATGCATTTCAAATTATCTTACTACGCAAAGTTACGTCATCGTATACATTCTCTCACTCAAACCCGGCAAAAAGGAATTCGAAAAACGCGTTATGTTGAGTATTTGCGCATTTTTCTTCTTCTTCTTTTTCCCCATTTTTTACAAACAATTTTCAAAGCCGGACTTTGGAAAATTATTGGGGGGAAAAAACTCTGGTTCGCAGACACCAAAGTTTGTAATTTCATATGACTGGCTATTATTACTTCTAACGGTGGAAGATGCTGTATATTTACATGAAAAAAATGATATCGCTGAATGAAGCATTCAAATTAAAAGTAAAGGGTCAATTAAAAATTCAATTTCGATGACAAAAATGGTTACTTAAATTTTTATAAATTAAAAAAAAAGTTAAAATATTTTTTTTCATTAATATTTTTTATTAAATCGTTATTTAAAAAAACTTATTCTTTTACTGTTTTACTATTATTATTATTAGTTATTACAAACTAATAATTTATTGCGCGCTTGAATAAGAAAAACGTTGTCTTATTAAGTCTGATGAAACAAATTAGCTTTTTTACGTAATTTTGCTACTATTGTTTATGAATTAAACTAGGAAATATAAGTTGTTGTCAATGGAGCAAACTTTTCATAATGTCATTAGTCTGATTCGCCTAAGATAATTTCAGATAATTATTATGATTTCACGAGAATGATTTGTTTTCATTTATCAGCGAATCGAAAACACATTCTGCGATGTTACGCTCTTTTGTCAAAGACATATTCCATTTTAATTAAATTTTTTTAATAGAATATTTAAATGCAGTTTTCATGATAAAATATTTACTAAACAAACATTTACATTTGTTTTATGTCGCTGCTTGAAATCTTGTAAAACAAAATATAATTTTCACAATGTTACTTTAAATGAAATTTGTTTAATATTTAATTTAATTACATTTCACAATTGATTTTGATTTTGACATAAACAAGTATTGATATCATCGCGATAAATAACGCAAAGCAATTTCAATCCCGTGTAAATAAGATTTATAACCCGAGCAGTGCTTATTTAATTAAGAGAAACGGCAGTCGAAAATGTACTAATCTGAAATGTCTCAAATGAATGTAAATTTCATGCTGAAAATATAATTAATGTTCCGTTATAATTGCATTTCCCTAACAAAATCAACGGTTGCAATTAAACCGTTCCTAGCAAAATATTACCAGAAAATAAAAATTAGGTCTTCTTCGAGATTTTCAAGTGATTCTCTTTACTGACACTCATCTTGAATGTTTACTGTTTTTAATAGCATTATATATTCACCAGAAAACTTCATCAAATTTTGCTGCAAAAAACAGTAAAACTGCAAGTAATTTCAATAATAATTACATTATTTTCTTTATACATTACAATTTTGCTCAGTAAAATCTGAATTTGAATTTTTACCAACGGGTGCATATTGTTATTAAAAACAGTAAATTTTCAAGATCTACACGAAAATGCAAATATTTTGAAAAAAATTAACTGTATAGTATTATTTATAGTAAAATTTACTTAAAAACAATTTTTCTTAAATTGGTGTAGGCATTTTGTTAATATGTGTCTCGATTCGTTTTGATTTCTATATATGGTATAGTACTTTTTTCTATAATTCTTGTAAATATTAATCAATCTTTTTTGCATGTATGGTTGCAAGTGTTGTTTGATACATACAGAAAAAATAGAATCATGATCACAATTTTTCTTGTTTAATTTATCTCGACTGTCTTTATTAACTTCAAAGTATAGGAAAACTATGCTTTTTTCTATGGCATCTAATCCGATTAGTCAGTTAGAAGTACTTGCGCTACGGCATACGCAATTATTCTAATTCGACGCCTGAAGAATTAGAGTCAAGCTCATTTTACTTGTAATCCGGCTGAGATCGATTCGAAATCATCAGAACAAAAAAAACAAGAGAGAGAGAGAGAGAGAGAGAGAGAGAGAGAGAAAAGAGAGAAGAAAAAATGAGAAAAAGAGGGAGAGAGAGATAGGAAGGAAAAAAGGAAAGATGTTTGGTTGTGTCTGCCTTCGATGCAACTGACGCAGTTGCGTAATTGACATCGACGGTTACCTTGGCTAATGCAAATAGCCATCGTTTCTTTCGAGCGCTTTGCAACACTTACACGCGGCCGCAGAAAGTCATTAACGAAAATAAACAAATAAAATCATCATTAGTCCTGAACAAATGCTGATTTAACATTCGCAATCAAAATACAAGTTCGCAATGTTTATCATTAAATTGCCGATTTTTTGCACTATAAAGTTGAGCCGAAGAAAAAACTGTTTTAAATGTTCAGGTCGTAGTAGTATTTAGCTTTAGTTTAGATTAGAATAGATAGTATTTAGCTTATGAAATATAATTTTACAGGAGACATAGATTTAAGAATTATAAAATTGTATTTATTTGTTTATATTGGTTTGTTTAAAAAGAAAAATTAAATTAAATGATTTGAGCAAATCAACGATAATAAAAAAGTAATGGAACAAATTAATGAAAATAACCGCAATAAAAAGTTCTGCACAATTTTAATGGTCAAAACTAAGTTATTATCAAATAATCAAATTACAGAGAAGTTGCGCGTTAATATAATAAAACAGCTTCGCGCACATTTACTTTGCGCGATTCCCGCAGCTCACTTCATGCTAACATCATCTTGTTTATGTTGAAAGTTGTAATAGCTGCGCACTCATAATTTATGAGCCATCGTAGTATCAAACTTCATGTTTCCTTAAACTACATCATAAAACAGTTGCGCGCGCATTAGCGATCTTAATAGCCAGCTTCATTGCGTCGCTTACTTTCCTCAACTATAACTTATATGGATGAGTTTTATTATTCATCGCTTCTATCTGAACACAGAAAAAATAATGTACGAATTTGACTTTTTTTTCATGGTATATCCTTAAAGGCAAATTTCCAGAAAATAGGAAATTCTAGAAAATAGAAAATAAGAAAAATTAATTTTTACTATTATATAATTCAATCGAAAAGTAAAATTTGTTGCAGAAAAAATTGTAAAAAGACTGATTTTCTGCGAATTTAATTCAAAATTATAAGATCGAAATTGAGAATTCTATTATTCAATTTAAAATCTAATACTCGGTTGTTAATACAATTAATTATTTGTTTATTTGCATCCTCTTAGTGCATAATAAGTACTAACGTTACATAAGCAAATTTCAATTAATTCGCACGCGGTATCTCTCGGTTAACGTAACGTGACTGCGCTGGCACTATCCACGTTATGTTGCTATGATTTTGATGTATGCACAAATATAGCGCAAGGCTCGTTCTCGTTCGTCTATAGACTTGTTGGCATTACAAGTGTACCACGTATATATAAGAACCATCGTTACGTTTCTCGCTGTGATTTTGAACTGAAACTCACGTACGTCGACAATTTTTCGTTTGGTTTTGTCATCGCAATCCCACAATATAACAACGAGTCGCGTGCGATTACATCTTCAAAGCTCTTTGCACATTTGGGTTTTCCGTTTCTTCTTTTTTCAAATCATGTGTTTTAGCTTTTTATTTTGCCTTTTTTCAGGGTCAATCGAAACTGATTTAATTAAACCCAGACGTCTGATTGATTTTCTGATTAACATTTCATTCGCAATAAAACTGTGTTCTTTCGAGGAACAGTTAATTTTCTGCAGGATTCATTAGGGGTTTCGAATGTTTATGGATTAATAAAATATCGTGCAAAAAAAGAAAAATGTAGATCAAAAATAGATGTAATTTTTGGTCTGAGGAACAAAAAAAATGTATGAACTTTAATTATGTAAAGTTCGCAGTTACGATGCCAAGTGCATGAAATTAAAATAGGCAAGTGAAAAAATTTATATGCTCTCGTTATTTTCAGGCTATCTATTTTGGATGTGCGTAATTATTCGGACTTTTAAATAACCGGCGAGAAATTGGAACACTTTGAACATTCAATTAATGTTTGATTCAAAATATACTGTTCGAAAACGTGCAGTTAAGCAGCGCCACGATAGCGATAAAAAATAGAGATGAAACTTTAGAACCAACGCTAAAATAAGTGAACGATATGCCGCAGGTGACTAACCCTGCAGAATTTAGAAATATTATTCGCATGCAGTTTGACTTAGTCATCGTGTTTTTGAATTTTAATACATTCATAAAAACAGATTTTTGTAGTCGATAAAAGAGGATACAACAAATGTATACATCAAAAAATTCCAATTAATACGTCAATAAAATTGTTTGATTAGCAAGAAAAAAAAATAATAAAATCAAAGTTTTTTGCTAAAACTTTTTCTTTCATTTACGTGAAGTTTGCAAATTTATACGAACCATTTAATATTATTCATTTATATTGTAAATATATTTCCCACGTTGCATTTCTTTTTATACACAGATTTTCCTTCTTATTTTCCTTATTGTATCTCTAACGTCATTGGTATATATTCGAAATTCCGAAGAATCATCTGCTTTCCCAGAAAATTCAATATTATCTCGTATGTTTTCTCGAAGAAAAATAAATTGATAACTCTTTTCTTAAACTACCGGTGAAGAACGAAAGCGAGAACAACAAAAACGATCGTTTTTGTTCTTCTTCTGTTCGTCGACGAAAGATTGTCAAAGAAGGAATTTGATAGCTCTTTCAATTATACTTATCGTGGATTTTATCAAAATCACTGTATTGCGACTTTGGAGCAATTTTTCCTCTCTGTCTACTTTTTTTTTGGTCCGCGTTACATTTAAAGCAAGCATTTTCGCAGCAAAAAGTGGCACCAAGATTAAAGGAAAAGTATATCTTGGTTCGGGGGAAAAAGACGAAAGAAGAAAAAAACCGGGACTGCTTGGCTAGAGCCACGTCATGCTGCGAGTCGTTAAACTGATGCACTGACTTAGTCACATACTAAGAATGGATGAATGTGAACGTATTTGAAAGATGTTATATATATGTTATATCTACGATTATATCTGAAAAAATATTTTGTATTGAGAATGTAATAAATTCAATAAAAATCAAGTTTTCTGATACTTAAAAAATTTTTTAATTTAAATTTAGTAAATTTGAACATATTTTAAATTAAGAGTAACTGCAAATAATACGAACACAATAAAAAAAAAGATAAACGAAATATACTTAAATAATTTGACTTTTCCTTAAAACATACAGTCTTATATATATTGCATATACGCGTGAATAAACTACTGTGATGAATATAGCCGCATGTGTCGACGATACTTGTCACTCTCATATACCCGAAAAGAAAATAAGAATCCTAATAAAATATGGAATTTGGTGCAAAATACAATTCAATGTCTATGTAATTGTGAAAAATTGTTCGACTTTTTCATTGTCGATAATATAATACACAAAAACACAGATTTTCCATAAAGTATGTTTAAGCAGGCAAAATTAAGCTTCTTAAGAAAAATATATGCACATTTTTATCAAACAGAATCGCATAATTTTTCAGTTTGCTAAAAATATTTAATTCCAAAGATAATACTTTTCGTTGAAAAATATATTTACATTGCTAGTTTTGTTTGAATTGTATTTTTACATTTCAACGATAAAATTATGACAAAAAGTTGGACGTTTTTGTTGCATTAATCTTGTTAAGGCTTGAAAAAGTTGTTGTCATTTTTTTCTCGAAAGTAAAATATCGCGCGATGTTTATAAGAAAATAAGAATAATCTTGTGAAACATAGACGACATATTTTGTCTGCTGGACGAAGAAAACAATCAACAACGTTCATCTGGTTTGCTTCAGTACAATACATCGAGCACGAAAAATCTCAAGAATTTGTCTGAAGGCTCTTAACGCAGACGCCTGGGAAGTTAACTTAATTAAGGGACAATTGAAAAATTTCATCGTGAATTGTCAGTGCACTGTTTCTGGATACTCCGACATAATGAGTCGAGATTTGGTAGATTAAATGATAGGGCAACATTTTGTCTCGTCGTATAAATAATAGCGCCGTTAAAAGACTAACTTTAATGCAATTATCAAACATTAAATTCCAATCTTTCTGTTTTTTCTTCCTTTTTATTTACGTATTCCATTTCATCTCAATTTTCAGTAATTAAATAAATGATGTATTTAATTTTATTGTTCACTTTGCATTTTTTGCAAACTGTGATTTTCATTCACGTGCAACAAATGCGTGCGTAATGAATGATAATCAGTTTACTGATAACTCATCGACGTAATACCAAATTTTTCCACTTAGTCGTTTTGGTTAATTAGATAAATGCAGTCATATCGTCCAGAGTCGATAAAACTCGCGATTAAAAGCCATCAATTCCAAAATTCTCTTCTAGTTTGATTTCATCGAACTTCCATATAACTCCCAAAACAATTTCAAGACACTGATAAGAATATAATAGTTCTGTATGAAATTTTGATATCATTGCGCGCGTTTCATTTGAGATCTAAAAAGTTATTATCAACTTGCCTTATCGTCATAATCGCGGTCCATTATTACTGACTTTCAACTTCTGCAAAATAAAGATGAAGTTGAAATTAATAGTCAAAAATACTTAATTGCAACTTTTTACAATTATGTTTTTTTAAACAAAGTGATAAAATTGATAAAAAAATGTATTTTACAAATGAAATGTTTTAACAAAAAGATAATTGGTCGAAATTTGACAATCTTGTTTATAACAATTGAAAGTTATAACTCCGTACAATTCATTTAATAACACTTATGTTTTCAAGTGGAATTGCCCAATATGGAAAGCTTTCAATGCGTGCAAAAAAACTTCTGTCACAAATGATGTAAAAACAACTAGCGAGTTTGAAATGCTATTACAAATGACGTTGCACGTGATGCTTCAAAGTAATTATACCTGTTCACTAAGACAAAACTGTGTATATCGATGATATTAAATAGAATTGCATTGTCTTAATGAGCGATCTCTGTTTTTGCTAAAATGAAACTTAAGTCATTAAGTGATTAGTGGTTTTAATTATTCAATAAAGATTCAATACCACGTACATAGTATGATACAATCGATTTTTTAATAGTATGTAGATCTTTAAAATTTAAAGGAAAAAAAATAATAATTAGTCATAAATGAATTTAAATTAATAATTCAATGTTTCAGAATCTTCCCTTTTTCACAAAATTTACAACTTTTCTTCAATTTCAAATTAAAAAAATCGTAATTAAAAAATTATAATTTATAATTAATTTTGATTAATTTGAAATTATATCTTCTGTTTTAATTACTTTATTCCTTTGTTATTTGTTAAATCAACCGTAAATAAATTAATTTAGAGCTTATACATTTTTTATTTAATTTATTTTATTCTATGTAATTGAATTTATCTAATGAACAAATGTATAATTAATTTTGTTAATTAGTTTAGTACAAATGCGTGTTCGTCTTTAATTAGAGTTATTTGCTTTTATGTGCACCGAGAGAAATTTTATACAAGGATTTACTATGAATAGTATACGTAAAGTAATCTTAGGACTTGAAGAAAAACAATTATATTTTACTACGAAGCAAAGTAAAATTATTTAATTTTATTATATCAAAATAAAATGTTCCCCAATGCCAAAATTAATTTTAATCTTTATTTATCAGTCAATCAATCAATCAATTTATTTACGTTTTTGTAGGATATATAAAACGGAGCTTCACAACTTTATTTATCTGAAACAACTTTTTCAATGATAATCTTTGACAATTTTAGGGTATAAACTTTTACAATCCAATTTTTATTTCTACATTCTAAATTGCTACTTCAACAATCCATTTTTTCAATGTACTTAAAAAGTACAACTATTCCATTAATGCAGAAGAAATCAATTTTACAGAATTCTCAGGCATCTCCCATGACAAGATAGAAAAGGAAGCATAACATTGTATTGCGCGGATGAAATAATACGCATAAATCTTTTTCTTGCGTGTAATTGAACGTTTAAAAATGCGGAGACAATCGCACACGACGGCAAAGATAGGTCAGCTTGGCGCCACGAGACCCGGCCGAGTTGGTCGAGTCAGCGAAGGCCGGCCGCTCTTGGACGGTGGTGGCGAAAATTCTCGGTTATCCGCCGGTTCGAATTCGATCGGCCGGTTTACTCTTTCACGTCTGGTCTGCTTGTGTAAACCACAATCTCGCGCGAGCGCGTTTGCCGTGTCGCCGTCATCGACACTCACAATTGTAAAAAGACACCGTCGACACAAGATTTTGTCGTCGACGTTTTGACGCGAAATCAACAATTGCGGCAATTCGTTGCGATAACACAAAACCAAGCCGATCGCTCGGTGGCAAACGGCAGAGCTCCCGAGCTGCGTGATTAATGCGTCGCGATAAATATTTCGCGATAACACTTTTTCTCGCGCTCGTTCGTTCGCTGCTTTTATAAACTTTATACAGTTATGAATGGTCGCTCGTATCGCGCCACGAAAAGAAGGAAAAAAAGAAAAAAAAAAGCTCCGATTCGCTTTGTATAAGCTGGCAGAGTCGTTGCTATCAAGGTGTTACGTGCGGAGAAACATGTTGCGCACTGCAAAATTCAACTTGCATTTCAAAACAGACGCGGCATTGTCACTGTGACGCGCGTGAAACTATATGCTTTTTTTTCGAAATAACTCTCCACTTCGTGTGGGTTTTTCATTTGTTTCGCTCTTGTTATTTCAGCTTGTTGACGATGGAAAATGAAAAGCCAACGAAAAAATGGAAACCTTTTTCATTCTATGACGGAAATGTATTGTCAAATTTACTACTTTTTGCAGGAGTTATTAATATAACAAAATGTTTTCCTATCAGTTACATTCAAAATAGAGTAAATTAAGCAAAACTTAACTCAAAAGATTTTTCTCATTTTTAGATTTGCAGTTCAATTCATAACTTAGTTTCATCAACTTTGGTTTTATACTTCTTCAGAACTTACTTTTGGTTTTTCATTTTTTCCCAACAATAACAATGTTTTTTTTTCAACTAAAACTATAAATGTTTGATTTAGCAATTCTGAATGTATGTCCAATAAAAAGGAGATCCCTTCTTCTCTAATAAGCTTTGTTATGCAACAATATTCAAACAATCGCGCGATTATAAAATTTACACTTCAATAGATCTTCATTTAAAATCACGTCGGCGAAACGAAGTAGTTGCATTTCTTATGCTATTTCAATAAGGTACATTTCACGTATTCAATTGTGCAAACAAATCTAATCTTCCTGCGCGCAATTCTCAAGAAAGTTTCTCTACTTCTTAAGTATATTGAAAAACGCGCGTGCAGTATGATTTACATGAAAAACTTAGCGGAATCAAATGATCCGTTTAGTCAAAGTCTATGCAAATAAGTCTTTATATTCTTGTACACAATAAACCGACAGCAGAATATTTATTCAGTTTTTATATAAATTGTATTAACTTCCCTTTAAAACAAGTTGTATAAATTTGTTTCATTGAAATTAATGTAACGAAGCTTGTACAAATTTGATAAATATAGCAGTGTACAACATATTTGCTGAATTATTTATTATGTTCCTCATAATGTTCATTAAAGGTGTTTCTCGCCACATGATTAACACACTGAAACCTCGTTAAATACAGTCATTCTAATCACAAAAGGTCATCGATTTCTCTTCACAACCGGCCATTCGAACACGTCAAAATTGATTGATAAATAGCACTTAAATCCTCGCTAAATTTGATAAAATATTGTTACAATTTAATTCGCCCATAAAATAAAAAAATTTATATATATACATATAAAACCGTGACAATAAGAAAAGAGTAATTTTAAAAATTATTTATTTAAATTAAACATCGCTGCTTCCACTTTTAATTCAACTAAAATACATCATAAATTGTGAAAATTACTTTTATCTTTAATAACTTATGTATCAAATTTCTCTGAATGTAAATTGTGTATAATAGCTAAATTTGGATATTCATCTGTCTCGTAATTGCGGATGATTCGGCAAAAGCACTGTCTATACTGGTTTTATGGCACGCAAGTGGTCTCGCCATAAGTATATTCCACTGGCAAATCCGTGGAAAAACACGAGATTGTTTACTGGTAAATTTCCGACCTATATGGTGTATAGCCGTTGCACGTCCGGCTCACTAAGCCGCATCCGCACACACCAAGGTGTCATTCATACGCCAACCATTTGAACCATCAAATTAAATAAATTGTCGAAGACAATGATCACCGACTGAATTAACTTCGAGGAACTGCAATTATCGTCGAACGAAAATAAGCGCTTTTCCTCCAATATTATTCGCATTCCTACGGCTCGTTTCAGAATATATTTTAAAATGCTGATTCAAATTTAACGAACCCACAATAATTAAAGACTATTTTTACCCCCCCCCCCCTCTCCCTTTATGTTATAGGAAAAGTTACCGTTTTTGTTATGAATATTGTGTTTTCTGTTTCAAATTAATAATGAAACAAACAGACTAAAACTTAAAATAGTACTTTTTTATTGAAAATGCTATCTAAATTCTAGAAATTCATACATTTTATCTCAAATTTGTTATTAAAATTTAAAGTAATCAAGAATTGTTTCTTTTTTGTTAAAATTTTTATAATTTTGTTGTTTTGTTCATAAAAAAGAAATACATTGTAAACCATCTTCACCATTAATTAAGTATTTTTCACATAGCGCGATAATTTCGAAACAAAAATATATGACCCGCTGGTTTTCACAAATACAGCGACCTTCCCTTGCTTGTGCGATAATACGCTTGTGGTTTGCGAATGAAAAAAAATCTCCGTTACACACTGTCACTTTTTATTTGCCACGTTTTTATGACCTTTTTTCCTCTCTCTTTCTTTCTCTCTTTATCTCTTTATTCATTTGTTTATTCTTTCTTTTTTTCCCCAATCTCTCCGTCTTTCTTTCACACCTCGCTCGTAAGAGAATAATAATACGCCACGCAGTAAATCTTGATTGTAATGAATGAGTAGCAAAATTTAGCCAGCACCGTTACAATGTTGTCCGGGCAGATAAACTATTAATTAGAAGTCGCATTCTTCAAATCGCATTTATAATTTAAATATCAACATTTTGATTGGTGCAACATGAAGATTTCATCTCTATTTTTCGTCGAAAAATAGAGATGAAAAAATGAAGAAATAAAAATTTTAACAACTTACATTTTAATTGTTGGAGTGGAAAAAAAGTAGGATAGATTGAAAGTGTCGTTTAAAATGCACTCGTGATTTTGATGTTTGTTTTTTGTTTGTGGTGCGGTGGCACGATCGCATAATGCATAATTCATTAAGAAACAAGACAGCTGATGCGTCGTGCAGAAATGTGCCGGTTTCAATTTCGGAGCAGATTTTAAACTTGCGCTTTTTTAATTGAGTTCGAATTCCTGCAGTGCCGATGAAGTATTTATACGAATTTTAATGTATCAACGAGACAATGAAGACACACAAAAAATTAAAAATGTCATTAAAAAAATCTATTTAAAAAAAATTTTCAAAATATTAAAACTTCTTGTCCAAAAATTGTCCTTTTCTTTCTTATCCGTTTTATTAAAAAGATAAGATAAAGGTGAAATTGAACTTTTGAAATTCCAATTTACTTAATAAAATTGGAGGAAAACTAACGCAAAAATGAATATATTTTTGTATATATATTTCGTTCCATCGGAGTAATTAAATCGACACTGGTAACCAAAACGCCAATTAACTTTGAATTACATCCGAAAATTGGAATATTGCCAAATGATTTGAGTTACCGATCGCATTTTCAAATCGAATCAGAAATTACTTTAGTATGGCGCAATGGATGTGACTGCATAAAAGTCCGCCGGTATCGTATTTTTGCAGCGCAAAATCCCCAGCCTAACACTTATATTTGTGTTTATATGCGGACACCGGCGAGAGAATAAAAAAATAAAGAAATGAAATGAAAGAAAGGAAAAATCTATAAACCAACAGTTTTATTACCAAAAAATGGATTATTTATATCCGGAGAAGCGAAACTCATTTAAATCAATGCAGATTTCGAATAACATTGAAACTGAGAATTAAATTAAAATGTACAATCAGTGATTTTTCAGTTATATAGTTATTAGACTGAAATTTAACCTAATTTTGAAATATTTTTATTCGGTTTTTTATTGATTAAGTATTAAATTAATTTTTAATTATTTCTTAAAATTAACTTTAATTAATTCTTAAACTAAAATTTTTATATAAATGTTCAATTATTTCTAAATTTTTTGAATAATACAAAATCAAAATTTTTCAATGAAATTACTTTACAATCTTTATCCAATTTTATTACAAATTATTCCCTCGCGATGGAAACTACACACAAAGAAATCTATGGTAAGATTTGTCTGCAATCACTTCTTATAGTTAACACAAGCTAAATTCTGGTTAAACAGGCCATTTTTATAGTTAATTTTCAGTTTTATGGTTAAAATAAAAATAACATTTGATTTGCTCAAGTATGAAAAGTGATTAGAGACAAATTTAACCATATTTTATCCTCTGTGTATATTTTGAAAATATATGAAAAAATATCTCATTTTTTGCCTCTTAAATACATGCAAAAATATATTTTGAATATATTTTTATAAAGTTAAATATATTTTTGCATAAATTTTCACACATATTGTCACATATGTTTTTGAACAAATATATTTGAATATATCTAAAAATATTTAACTTTTTGCCAAAAATATATTTTATCTATTTTACATATTTTGCATATATTTTGAAATAAATTTTGTTCCGTGAAGGTTATGAGACAAATATTATTATATTTGTCCAATTTACATAAATTTACCTTTGAATTGTTGTTTTACTGATTGATTAACATTTGAATAAAAAAAGTATACTTTTGTTCGTTTTCAGGCCTGCATCTGCGGAGCATCGAAGAGCCGAGAATGACGGCGGAAACAGCAGCTCCGTGCGTGCAGGGGATGCAAGGAGTTATGGCCGGTCAGGGAACTTTGCAACAATTACAAGATGCGAAATTATCTGGTAGTTATTATCCATCCACATCAACAATCTACGACCCAGAATATGCTCGAATGGAGGCTTGGCTCGACGAGCATCCAGACTTTGTTAACGATTACTTCTTAAGGTGCATATTGCAAATTTCATTTTATGTTTCCGCCACCTTCAAATCTCATCTAACACGATATTTCATTATATCCTTTTAAAACGATCAATTTAAAAA
Source organism: Gryon sp. ZL-2020 (assembly GCA_022817425.1). Classification (NCBI taxonomy): domain Eukaryota; kingdom Metazoa; phylum Arthropoda; class Insecta; order Hymenoptera; family Scelionidae; genus Gryon; species Gryon sp. ZL-2020. The sequence goes on along the minus strand of JABFPJ010000204.1, from coordinate 34,405 downwards.
AATGAAACAATTGTAAAATACTGATGAATTAAATATAAGGTCTTGCAAAATAGAATAAAGTTTTTTTTTCAAAAAAGAAAAAACTTTCATTGAAAATTCACAAAAGAAGACGCGATAAAATTATTCGTATTATTTTTCTTGCTCTGTTGCAAAAGTTAGTCTTAACAGATTTAAAACATTATGCATAATAAAGAGTTTTATACTTTTCTTTGAGCAACAAACTTGGAAAATGAAAATGAAAAAAAAAGTTGTATGTATATAACTTGCGATGATAATAAAACGGGTGACATTTTGAACTAATGTCATAGTGTTGTATACAGATTGTACATTGATTGTGCTTATAAATGCGACGTATTACTTTGCAATGCATTGAAAAAAGTTTATAATCCCACGGATGCAAAAAGAAACAACACTATGTCCTACGCTTAAGATATTTTTACAATTGGAAAAATCCTTCATAGTATTGAAAAATATTGCTAATTTTATTGCACAGAATGCTTTCATATTAAAAAAAAAAGTAAAGGAAAAAATGTGTCTAAAACTTGAGAATTAATCTACTTTAAAAATCAAAATTAAAATAGTAACCAGGGGAATAATGCAAATTTCTTTTAGACAAAAAACTATTTTGTCGACAGAAAAGTAACACGACAAACGGTCGATCTTTGGCTGGTTTCACACGCAACGCCGACATCATCATCCGGAAGTTGCGTCGAATTAACGAGTCCGACGCATGCCGGTGCAACGTCAAACTCCGGACGCGTGGGTTCCGGTGGCTCTGGTGCCACAACCCCCGTGCGCAAAATTTCCGCTCACGAGTTTGAACGGGGCGGACTTTTAAAGCCAATAGTCAATACAATCGACGGTACGCCGACATTTTTGAGTCTCTCGCCGACCGAGTCCGGCCAATCGGGTAATCAACAAATTGGCACGGGCAATGCGAATCGACCCCAACGAAGATCCAGACACGAGCTCAGACATTTGGACGAGAAAGACTTAATCTTCGAACTGGTTTGTAGCTTCATTCGTTCCTTTTCAAAGAATTTCAAACTTTAAATTATACAATTTATCGACATTCATTTTTGTTATTTTAAAAATAAAATTTTTCTTAAAATAACCTACTTTTCTCAAGTTTTAATATTTTTTATACATCAGTTAAATAAAAAATTGTGCAGACAAATTGTACCGTCTAAGAAATTAATACCTGGTCTTTTCCGTATATTGCATCTTTGTTCAATCTGCTGTTAATTAACCAATTAAAAAAATGTAACATAAAATAAAATTTATTATATTTTCTATCATTTTTTGACACAGTAAATTTTTTGCACAAATTACTATAAAATATGATACAATTTATTATTATATATATTTATCAAAATATTTATTACATTTTATAACATAATAATTTGTGTTCCTTTATTATCCTTAATGTAAATTAGAGAAAATGAAAATTAACTCATATTTCTTTGTGTCTCTTCCTTGTATTTATCTTTTACGTTTAATCAACTATTGTGATATATATATATTACATTTTATATAATATTATGTAGAAACAAATATATTATGTTCGTTATGCAACACAACTCTTGACCTAAATTTTGAGCTGCAATAATAAACTCAACTAAATGCAAATTAAATCTAAATTTGATAATTTTACACAAATATTTAATTGTTGAATATTTTTTCATTACATATATTATTCGTTCATTTTCTTCATCTACGAAAGTTTTATCAATACTTTTTTCACCACAAAAATTGTATTTTTTGTTAAAAAATACAATTTTTGTATTTTTTTAACGTTATTAAATGTTGACGCTAAGAATTATTTAAAAAAATATTAATTTTTGGATGCTGATGTAAAAGAGCAAATTTTATTTTAATTTAATATTAGTTATATTTAAATTAAACTTTTTCTTATACTTTTTACTTCGTATCAATTCATCATAAATATAATCTAATATAATATATGATGTTATATAATATCATCAAGTTTGTTATTTTTTTCTCAAAATTTCGAAATGACAATTATTCATACAAGAAATAATCCTATCAAAGTTTTCTCAAATAATTAAAAATATTATATTTATCTATTTACACAAGAAGTTTTTAATAATTTTCATTTTAATAATTATAATTTTTTAATATTCCAACAGGTAAAAGACATTTGCAACGAGCTAGACGTGCGATCACTGTGTCATAAGATTTTGCAAAATGTGAGCATGCTTCTGCATGCGGATCGCGGTTCGCTGTTTTTGGTCCAGGGCGAACGCGGCAGTGGTTGTATGCCATCCTCGCAGAATCATAATGTCACCGGAAATAACAGTAACGGCGCACGTCGTACGACCGAACGAAGCCCAGGTCAATCGTACTCGCGAAGTCGATGTCTCGTGTCGAAGCTGTTTGACGTGTGTTCCAGGTCAACACTCATGGAGATGGAAAAAAAGGACGAAATCAAAATTCCATGGGGCACGGGAATAGTCGGTTACGTCGCCGAGAGCGGCGAGCCAGTCAATATTCCCGACGCTTATAAGGTCGGTTTGGTTAAAAGTTTCAACAATTCCAACCTGTCAAGTTATTGTCAAACTCACCAGTGAATCTAACTTTTCAATTATAATTTCAATCTTTAACAGTCAGTCAGACTAACTGATAGATTCATTAATCATAAAAGTAATTGGATGTTTCTTTTTTCTTCTTCTTTTTCTACTTTTTTGCGCATCAAATACAACAGTGTTGAATACTTAAACATCTAAAATTAATTTAAATGAATTATTAATTATAACAGTTAGGATAAATGCAAAAAAGGTTCAATATCGAGCGTACACTTATTTGCTATTAAGTCATGTTTTAATTATATGTAGCGAAATGCGATTTTCTTGAAATTAGACACGAAAGCCGAATTTTTATAATTCACCATCAAATCTATAATTTTATACAAGAAATTACCATTACACTAGCAGCGAAATATATAATTATTACGGCAAAATGCCCGACAGGTTCTAATATAGAATGTATGATTATGATAAATAAGTGTACGTTTCTTTTTTTCTCTCACTCTCTTTTTTTTCTCTTCGCTGCAAACAGAAAAATACCTATATTAACGAACATTTTTCACAATTTATTAATCACAAACTTTCCCGACAAAAAAAATGAAGCTGAATTTTCCATTTAATTATTGACACATTTCTTTCGTTGAATCCTTCAATTTATTAATATTCAAGTCTTTTTATATTTAATCGTCTTTCTTATTTTTACTTTTTTTTCTCCTGTTAAATTTTCACTTTATCTTAAAAGATTGAAAGCACTTTTCTTTTTATTTTACTTAAAAAACATACTTTAAATTATTGGTATCCCAAATAATAATTGCATCAATTTGACGTTTCGAAATATTAAATTATTAAATTAAATTAAATTAAAAAAATTAAATTAAATTAAATTTAAAAAATTAACACATAACATTATAAGAGGAGAAGCTTCATTAATTACCTACACAAAATAAACAACAATACTTTAAATTTATTTATTACTTATTAAAATTCACTTTATTGTACTAAAAAATTCATTTTAATTTGAAAGTACTTTTTAATATCAATAAAAAATTACTTAAAAAAGTTCTTTATTGTAAACCAAACACTGACTATAATTGTTAATGGTTTTTATTTTGTTATTTCTAATAGGATGCTAGGTTTAACCGAGAAATTGATGCTCTAACGGGATACCGAACGCGCGCTCTTTTGTGTATGCCGATCAAAGACTGCAGCGGGGACGTGATTGGCGTCGCGCAAGTTATAAACAAGCTCGGTGGTGAAGCTCAATTCACGACACAGGATGAAAAAATTTTTGCAAGTTATTTACAATTTTGTGGCATTGGATTACGGAACGCGCAACTTTATGAGAAAAGTCAACTGGAAGTGAAGCGTAACCAGGTGAGATAACAATTCACGAGAAAAATTGTAAAAAAATACGTCTTTCCAATTGTTTTTTGTTATTTTTCTCTCTTTCTCCGGATTGTTTAACTTCTTACTTATTCAGACTTATGTCAAAAAATAGGTCTTGCTAGACTTAGCGAGAATGATCTTCGAGGAACAAAGCACAATCGAACACATGGTTCTCAGGATTCTGACGCATACACAATCACTTATACAATGTCAACGTGTTCAGGTAATATTTTTGGTATATATTACATATATATTATCATAAGGGATAATTAATTAATTTTCTTTACTGATTTATTATACATTAAAAATATATTTTTATACACTTTTCTTCTAAATTTAGGACGAACAAAGACATCTCGCATTTCATAAATAATTATTTTAAACATGTAGAATGTTTTCATAATCAATTTACTGTTAACATGGCATTAAATATGCCGGAATGCAATTATTACAAGATAACACAAGAATAAACATATAAAATAAAATTAAGTACAATAAAAACCAAAAAGATTCGTAACGTAATGTTAATCTAATCAATTACTCTAGGAACACTTATCACGAAAAGAGATACGAAATGTTTTTAATTTTGTCGTAACTGGAACTAACTGGATCGAATTACTGTTATTTTTGTTTTATAATATTGCATTACATTGTAATTTATTTTTTCTATCAATGACACGTTAACATCTTCATTTGTAAATAAGTTATTTTTAAGAAAAAACAAGCAACACTTTTCACATTTTACAGGTCCTTCTGGTGCACAAAGCGTCGAAAGGCAGTTTTTCTCGAGTCTTTGATTTCGAAGCCAATGACTTATCCGGCGAGGATTCGGAAACTCGCACCAGGTGAATTTTTCACCATTTCTTTTTCTATACCTGCGTCTATTTCTTTGATAAAAATAGTATATTCCGCAACTAGGGAGAAAAGCTGCCGATTCTAAACGAGTGTAAGATTTGATGCTCGAGTCGAAGACGAGTGCTGAAATATCACTCTAGTCGAATCGGCAATTACCATCCAGTTGAGGACGATTTTTGTTTAACCAATGTATCGAAAAGGTCTTTTCATCCTTGAAAGTTGAAAAACATTTTTTTTCTCTCTTATTTAAGTTATACAAATAATTTCCTTCCTGAAGGAGAGAAAGTGCCACTTTCATTCCACTTCTGAGGGAAGAATAGATGTGTTTTCGATACACGTGTAAAAAAAACTAAATTTGCATATATTAAAGATTTTAAGGCCATTCTTCTGTTATAATTGCAAGTGACAACATAGATAATTTAACACGAAAAAAGTTAAATAAACTTTAAAGTTGAAATATTATCTAATCGTACAATCTAGTATGATTTTTCAATTTCTCATCTTTCTTTTCGATAAGCTCCATACGAATAATGCATATCATTGCACGAAAATTACATAAACATTTCACCATGTTATATTAATCATTGATAATTAAATTATCTATATATTAAACAAATGTTTCTTATTTTATAAAGCTAATTCAACGATGAAATTTCATCATTTATTATTTGAATAAATAGCAACCAAAAAAATAACTTTTTTTCAGCCCATTTGAGAGCAGATTTCCCATTAACGTCGGCATAACTGGTTATGTAGCGACAACTGGTGAAGTAAGTGAAGATGATTCGTTTTTTTATCATGAAATATTCAATTTTGTCGAAATGAAGAAGAGCCGATTTCATGAATCCTGTTTGTCGCTCTTTTTCAGACTGTAAATATTCCAAATGCTTACGAAGACGACAGATTCGATGCCTCAGTTGATGATGGAACAGGATTTCGTCATCGTACGATACTCTGTATGCCAATAAAAAATTCCTCAGGACAAATTATCGGTGTGATACAACTCATCAACAAATTCAACGATCTCGTTTTCACGAAGAATGACGAAAATTTCGTTGAAGCATTTGCCATATTTTGTGGCATGGGAATTCACAATACACATATGTATGTATCCAAATTTAATTTAATTCTAAATCAATAATTTGTGTAAAAGAAAATATTGTAAATTTGTGTAAAAGAAAAATAATGTAAAAACATTAAAATACTACTTTTTACAATTATTGTATATAAAGGTTGTAGAGTAAAACTGAGGATTAAGAAAATAAAGAGACAATTTTTTTGTTTGTTGTTGCAGGTATGAAAAAGCTGTGATAGCAATGGCAAAGCAAAGCGTAACTTTAGAAGTATTGAGTTACCATGCATCGGCATCTCTTGAGGACGCTCAAAGGTTAAGGGTTGGTGTCAATTTTCGTGCATTTAAGCGCACGATGTTATTACGCTTTTAAGATAAAAATTAAACATCAATTGAGAGTGAAATTACAGCGCAATCCAAATAAGACTCTAGCTGTTTGATTAATGATAAATGAAGCTTAAAACCCACACGAAATTTATAAGTAATATAATAACTGTATCTAAAAACTTTGTTTACTATAAAATATAAAATTATGTTTTTACTTTTTGTAAACATGCACTCAGAACATGATAAGGGTAGCTATTTGAATTAAAAGTTATATATTTGTTTTATTGATTAAAAGTTAAATTTCACTTCTTTTAAAAATTATAATTTGTTTGTACTCAAAAGATTAATTTTGCTAGTAAAAAAGAACTTTTTATTCTAAACAAAAAAAATAAATTTTGAAAAGGACTTTGAAAAGTATTTTATTAAAATTTAGTAAAGTACTTCTGACTAATTCCGAATTTGACTTGAACTTAGAGTTTGCGAGTACCATCGGCGGCACATTTTAAACTGCATGACTTTGCGTTCGATGACATTCACATGGAGGATGACGAAACCTTAACCGCTTGCTTACGGATGTTTCTCGATCTGGATTTCGTCGAAAGATTTCACATCGATTATGAAGTACTGTGCCGATGGTTACTCAGCGTGAAGAAGAACTACAGGAACGTCATCTATCACAACTGGCGCCACGCCTTCAACGTCGCACAAATGATGTTCGCCATTCTCACTGTAAGTTCATAACTAAAAGAACAACAAAAAAAAGTCGCAAATGCAATTTCACATTTTTTTTGCTTAAGCAATATAATTTAGCAAGATCGAAGAAATTTGTCCACATAACTATAGAACATTCTACTGGTTTTTGTCTAAATGCTTGCACAATCAAGTCAAGATTAAAAAAATGCAAAAAAAGCAGGAGCGACATTTTTTGTTAAGAAGAATTCTAAGCGCACAGATGGAGGATTATGAAATTTAATATGAAATGCTTTTGTGGGTCTGATGTCAGTAAATGAAATTTTGCAGGCAACTCAGTGGTGGAAGATCTTTGGCGAGATTGAATGCTTGGCCCTCATAATCGCCTGCCTTTGTCACGACCTGGACCATCGTGGCACAAACAATTCCTTTCAAATCAAGTGAGTTATGGAATTGATATACCAAAATTACATCGCCTTCATCTTCTAGTCCTGCCGCTGACATGGAGATAAATAATTTTCATTATTGCACATTTATCTGACAAAGATAAATTATTAAAACTGTCTCCAGAAGTAAAAAATTTGGAATTTTATATTTCAAAAAAATACTTAATATTCTATTCATTTTTCACAAATTATATAAATATAGGGGTTTATTACCTTGAGTATATGTAACACTGAAATACGTGTGATCGATTTTCGGATAAATTTCACTTGCAAAAGCATATTTTATTTTTGACCATGTAAACGATTTTATGCATATTGCAATATATATTTTAGTGCTGTAACGGGATAACGTGGACGTCACAAAGCGTTGCAACAAAAACTATAAAAGCTATAGCATTGTGGGATAAATTAATTTCACAGAATTTCTAATAAAAGGACAATTAAATGCGAATCATAAAATGTTACTTTATGGAAATAATAAACATGTTTTTCTTGTATAATTTCAAATAATCTTAAAGACATATTTCAAATATTATTAGTAAAATAAAATGCTAAAAATTTTGCAGAGCATCATCGCCATTGGCTCAATTGTATTCAACATCAACGATGGAGCATCATCATTTCGATCAATGTCTGATGATTCTTAGCAGTCAGGGCAATCAGATTTTATCGAATCTCTCGCCCGAGGAGTATTCACGGGTCGTGAAGGTACTCGAGGAAGCAATATTATCCACGGATCTGGCGGTGTACTTTCGCAAGCGTGGCTCCTTCTTCAGTCTCGCGCGTGGCGGTGCTTATAATTGGGCATTTAGCGAGCATCGCGATCTATTGCGCGGCATGCTGATGACAGTCTGTGATCTGGCGGCTATTACAAAGCCGTGGGAAGTTGAAAAACGAGTTGCCGAGCTAGTCAGTAGCGAGTTCTTCGAACAGGGAGATATTGAACGAAACACACTTAACATCACACCCATAGTTAGTATCCTCATTTCTCTTTATATATATAAATATATATATATACATATTTATCAGGCAACATAGTAAATTTTATTCTACTACCCTGATACAAGGATCATAGACTTTTATAAAGAACATATATGGTATATGGAATTTCATATAATATTTTTCATAATTTATCATGAAAGGTCAAAAAATTCATCTAATATATTTTTGCATGATTTTTCAAGATCTTTCATTATAAAATTATATAAAAATTCATATTCTGAACATGACTATTCTCGAATTTTATGAAAGTCCATATACCAAATATGGATTTCCTGTTGCATTTTCATAGAGTTTTATAATAAGAAAAATTCTGTATAAAAGTATATGATCCTTGTATCAGGGTATTATTTTTGTAATAAAGTAATAAAATAAAGTTGTTTTATTTTTATTATTTAGGATATTATGAATAGAGAAAAAGAGGACCAACTTCCAATGATGCAAGTTGGTTTCATCGATTCCATTTGTTTGCCAATATACGAGGTACGTATTTGAATATCTTTTGCCGAAGTATAATCCAGCATAACGACGCTTTAATGAAAATATTGATGCAGCATTGAGCACCGAAAAAACAAGTGGCTTCATAAATGTAAATACTTTTATAAGTAAAGTTCATAGCAAATGAAGTAAATGAAAATTAATACTTCTTAGATTCATTTTCATTAAAGTAAAAGTTTAAATTACTTTTCTTACATATAAACTAAACTATCCAACTAATTAATTACAGAAAAAAATAGTTCTAGATAAATATATATTTATCTTCTACTAAATTCTGAATAAGATGTTTCATTATTTTTTGTTTTCAGGCTTTTGCTCTTTTATCCGATAAACTTGAGCCCCTGGTGGATGGTGTGCGCACCAACAAGGAACACTGGTTAAAAATCGCGGAGAACGGCTGTTCGATGAAAAACTGCACAAATCATGACAGGTCGCCGACGCGATCCAACAGTGAGAGCGAAAAAAGCGAACAGTCAAACGTCTAGATGACCAATGACGTCAGACGCCAGGTCCTCGGCCTCTTTGCCCATCGAAAGACCACGCACCTTCAACGTATTCACCTTTATGCTGTTCAATTATCATCGTACACTCTTCCCAACAAACTCACATACATTCAAGCCGTGTCTGTGTATTTGTATACTCAGAAAATCATTCTAACAAAACATACTGTACTACACAGTAAAATAGAGATACAATCAACATTACAATACTGAAGAGTTAAAAAATGAAATAATTCTTATACTTTGTCCTGAATTTAAACTGTAAAGATATTAGACGTAAGATTTTATCCTAACTTTACTATGTAATATAGTAATTTTTATAGAATATTTTTTGATGTATGCAAACATTCTATCTCTGTGTTCTTCAAACTGTAAACCCACGAGAATCAATTTTGTTCTCGAGGCGAATTTCAAAAAAGTATTATAAGCCGATGTTGTTGAAAGCCCTACGAATCATACATCAAAATCACATCAACTTCTTATTTGAATATAACATTACGGCTCAAGATTGAAGTGAACGCAAAAGCAAGCAAGAAAGAAGAAGAAAAGAAACCTCTAAGACGATACGAAATGCTACTCAAGTACCTGATTTATGTGCATTTGCAAATCAACAGCAATCCATTCGATAATGAAAAAGCTACAAGAGGCACGAGGACGGTTGAAAACAATTATTATTATATTAAGGAAGAAAGAAAAAAAAGATCCAAACATCTAATATTTTACGACTTCGGACGAGTTTTATGCACTTCGCCATCATTTATACAATTTTTCAAAGCGTTTTCGGTGTCCTTGAAGCATTTCAGGCATGTTACAGTTTCCCAAAATTTACGATCGATGTAATTTAAAGATATTCGTAAAGAGAGAAGAAAAACAGTTAAAAGTTTTGAGGTGGTTCACTCTCGTCTGAACGTGGTCTATAAACGTTTCTTTATTCATTCGAAAGAAACGATGTTACTATTCGTCAAAGTATTGATAATCGTATTCATGAATTTTGTTTTCTTTTCGATACACCGAAATAATGAACGTCGTGTCATATAAATCCTCTTGTCCTGTATTTATTTTAGTTTGTTTTTCCAGTTATAGATTTTAAATTATACAATTATTTAAAAGAAAACCTCTGACCACATGTGTCAGAGAAAAGCGAATGATAACAGAAAACAACTTAGGGGAAGTAATATTATTTAATTTAGCAATAAAAAACAAAATTCATTGTTGCAAATGTACGGAGAAAAAAGTAGATGTAAAATGTGTAATTATGAACAAAGTTATTTATTTAATTTTAACGATTATTACATTTGAGCGAATTCGAGTTTAGTATCAAATTGAATTACATCATGAAAAATTATTCATTAATGTTTAAGTATATGCTAATCAAAATTATTAACATTAATTAATTACTATAATCCTGATTGTTTGTAACAAAACATTTGCTCTCTAACTTTGATTTGTGTATAAACCAAAAAAAGAGTGTTTAAAGTGGTTAGTAATCTTTGTGATAAAATATGTGATCAATTTTACTGTGGCATTTTTCTCCGTATATATAAAGTAATCATTTTGTGTTTCAATTAACATTTGTATTGTTATGCACTACGAAAACTATTTAAATGTTGTATATCTTTTCGTAATTATAAGATGTTTAAAAAATAACGATAATACAGTCGTATACCAAAGTGTATATTTCGGGCGAATTAAACAAGAGATTTATATCGCAAACAAAAATGATTGTGACTAATTAGCGTGCACGAACATTTCTCGTTGTACTTTTCGAGTATTTCTTTATAACTCGAAGACAAATATTTATGTAATATATATATATACTTATGTATATATAACAGAATAATATTTTTTAATGTTTTATGTTTTACGCCTACTTTGCACAGAGTGATTTTTTTATTAGAATATATATATATTTGTTTCTGCTACACTATATTTGCAGTTCATGTTACTGAGAATTAATTTATGATCAATGTATTATTCTAGACTTGTAATTTATTGTGCGCCATGATAATTAACATTAACAAAATAATGTACACATGTCAGAGTCTTCTTAGATTTTAAATGGTCAAGAATTTCATTTATGTTCTTTTAATGTTTTTATTTTAAAAGTAATTTTGCTTAAATATTAAACCTTTAAATCGATCAAATCTTTGTTGTTTATTTTTTCATGTTTAAATATAAAAAATTTTATCTTCTTATTTTTCCATTTTTATATATATTATTATTAATGGTGTAAATTTTAATTTCTTTATATAAATTTCACTTAAATATTGCATTTATTTCACTTATTTATAATAATCGTACAAATGTTTTAATTTATTTAAAAAAAAAAAAAAAAAACAAAGACATTTTCTGAAACTAGAAAATATAATAATTACTGTCACAATCACCCGACTTTTCATAGTTACTTCGACTGACTTTGCAGATATATGCAAAATGTCAAATGCTTATTTTTAACAAAATACTTGTGTTTGAACGATTTACAAATTTTCTCAAAATGAAACTAATTATTCCAAATTAACAATTATATTCATACAAAACATTTATATAGTTAAAAATAAACATTTGAATCTTCGTCTATACATACATTTTACTATTAAGCTAGGAAGCTACTCAACTGGACATTTTAAGTTTTACTTAAAAATGTCGAGTTGGGTAACTTTCTACCTTAAGTCAACTGATTAATTAATACAAATATTACTAATAAGTTGCAAAATTGTATGTAGAATTAATATTATGTTAAAAAGAAACTACAAATCATTAGAATCAAATCTGTACTTTAAAAAAAAGATTGTTGTATTGTTTTAGCTAATTCGCCAAATACAGCAAAGCCATTACAGTTAATCGGAATTTTCAGAATTGCTTTCTGATCAGCGTGTAACACTAAATAAGTGAACACTGATTTACTCAAACTATATAAATTATTTATCTTCGGTAGATGAAATAATATTGTATGTTCGTTTCTTATAAATGTTATTTATGTCTCATTTGTGTATATGATTTCTTTTTTTGTTTTTCTCTTCTTTATTTTTAATATAATGTTGTAGAAAGGAAGAAGTTTGTTTAAAAAATCAGTCCGTGTAACAGTGGCTTTAATAATAGTAGTGCGTGTGATCTGTAATTTTAGATTGTAGAAGTATTAAGGAGAAGAAAATAAAATCGAGTCTAAATACTGACGTGTCACTATTTGCTCGACGGCAAAAGTGAGTTTTAGACATTAATAACATACGATGGGTATTATTGATCAGCTATGAAAACTTGTGAAATGTAAATAATGGCTATTACAAAACATGTAACTTTGTATAAATTTCAATACATTTTGTTTGACAACATTCAATATGTGCGACTTTTGCATAAACATTTCCCATATACCAATTTTATCTATTTTTCGAAGGCCTATTTTATTTTTTACTGACTCTGACTCAATAAAAATAATAAATAAAAAGATGTACTGAAAATAATTGAACGTTCAATTATTTATTGATAATAAAACTGATACTAAAGAAGGCATTTTTAAACAATAAATACAGAATAATTATTCTTCAATCATTAGATGAATTTTTATTGTGTTATTTATTATATTAACTGTTAATCTTACAATAGGTCAGTTATATTTAAAATTAAATAAATAATTTGTTATAATTGAGCTATAACATTATTAATACATTAACATAAAATCATAAAATTATGTTCAATTAATTGAATATAATTTAAAATTAAATTAATTTTTTTAAGTCTTTAAATTTATGACGTTTCAAAATGGTGGGAAAAAATTAACTTTGAATTCGTACAAATTTTATGTAAAAATTGAATAATCAATGCATTATTTTTATTTTATTACTATTGTTATAAATATTTATAATTGTTTGAACTTTGAATTTAATATCAGTATCTTTAAATATTATACTGAATTTAGTATTAAGTATTATAGATTAATAAGATATTTTTCCCAACCGTGCAATAGAATTCAATGTGTAACTTATCTTTGTCCTTTCACATTCACACACTTAGGTTTGTTTGCATGAAAAATCACTGACACAATAAAAACGACTAACTCCTGTTTATTGTTTAATTAAACTAAAACAAAAAGAATAAAATAAATACAAAAATAGTACTAAAATTTACTAAAATTAAAGTGCATTTTGAGAAAAAAGAAAATACTGAAGATTCAATAATTTACAGTGAAAATAAAAAATAAATTATTATTTTCTAACTAAATATATTTTAAAACTTAATAATCAAAAATGTAAATCATTTAAGCGTATAATGCAGAATATAAACACTTTATAGTAATATACACTTTATGAACATATCAAATGGACCATGAAAACAGCAGTTATCTCGATCACTTTTTTCCTTTTTTATTTTTTCATTGTCTTCCTTTTTTCTGTTTAATTCTAAATTTTAATTTAACTTACAGAATTGTATTATTTGGTATATATTGATTTATTACATTTAACATAATCACTAGTTATTTGCGTTTGTGAATTGAGTATCAGTTGATTAAGATCTATTTTATGCAAATCTTTTTTGTTATTTATATGTATGATGTATAATTATTTATTTCTTCATTTTTGAGACTCGAAAAATTAACGCAAAATTACAACTGATAGAACAAAGTTAATATTGGAATTACACATATAATAAATAGTATAAATGTTATATTTATGCCTAATGAATGGTGTTTCTCAAAACATTGTAATTATTGCCCCCTTTTCTTTCCTTTTATTAAAAATGATGTTTACTTTGTCCATAATATTTCCCCCATTTCTTTGAAGGTACACGATTTCAGTGAATATTGATTTAACATCCCGTGATAAAAATTCCGAACACTTGCCAATAAATGTTTCAAATTTCTAGTTACATCCATGTATAAACATGTATGAGCAAATGTGAACTATTTATTGGAAATGATAAAGAACTGCTTAACACCGGGACATTCCCTCGTTGAAAAATTGAATGGTCTTTTGTTATTTTTCGTCGCATTCAAAATAGTTTATTTGAAATTAATTGAATGTCATTGCACCGTTGGCAATTAATGCAATCAGTCACTTCATAACGACTGTTCTTGGCCATTCGCTTCGGGACTTTTCATCACATCAGGCACCACAGGTGGTAAAGAAAATGGCGTCATTTCAAGTGGTTCAAACTGGCCGTTTTCTTGACGAATTGCTAATCCTATTAAAGCGGGCGCTTGAGCCTTGGCTGTTGACGATGTCAGAGCATATACTGATAAGGATTTATTGTCAACCATCAACACATTGTCCTTATTAAATAGTTGTTGGTTTGCCGGTGGGATTTTTAGTATTCCTGACAAAATAAATTATTATTTTAAAATACACTTTTTTTATTTACAGATAATTTATTTTAATAAACTAAAACATCTATCATCTTTCTTAACACTTCGTTGGTATCGTTATTTTTGCTGTCTTTTTTCCTCTGTAAAAGTCTCATTCGGTTATCTTTTTTTATGCGGGGATTCCCTCACAGCGATACCAACGCCGTGTTAATTTTTGCATTATGTATTCACTTAAGGTGATTCTTCAGCTATGTAAGAGCAAAAAGGATAGAGTTAATGGTGACTCCATTAGTTGAAAAGAGAAGCAGTGAGTTCGATTGAAGAATCACCTTAAGGTGATTCTTCAGTTTTATAAGTGCAAAAAGGATAGAGCTAATGGTGAACTCATTAGTGGAAGAGAGAAACATAGAATTCGACTGAAGAATCATCTTAGGGGCCATTCATAAAAGACGTTAGTAAAATAGATAGAAAGAAAAAAATGAAAATATATAATTTTGAATAAGATAAACAAAGATATAAATCATAACATGCGAACGTCTTTTATGGACAGTCCCTTAAGGTGATTCTTAAAGTCTGCTATACCGGAGTTAGTGTCTTTTTAAACTACAATTTTTTAACATTCAATTAAATATTCTAAAATATATCATTTGATTCTGGGAGAATATTATGATTAAAGAAAAATTACTTTTCAATGTAAACTTTTGGCTGGGTAACCGACACCGTTTTTTCTATTTTCTACATATTATCGAGAAAACGGTGTCGGTTACACAGCTAAAAGTTTACATTGAAAATAAATTTTTCTTTAACCATAATATTCTCCCAGAATCAAAGAATCAAATGATATATTTCAGAATATTTAATTCAATGTCAAAAAATTGTAGTTTAAAAAGACACTTACTCCGGTATAGCAGACTTCAAGAACCACCTTAAAAGAAAGCATTCAAAAATAAGAAACAAGTCTAACAGATTATTCTTTTTCATTTATATTCATTAATTTCTTTAAAATACAAATATTTACTTGAATAATACAAAATAAAGTGTATAAAAAGAAACTATATTTAACATTAAAAATGCATTTGAAAATATTTCAAAATAGTTTGAATAATTTGTGCATGTTTTATTTTTAAAACTTAAAACGCAAAAATATGTATTAAATACTGCCAAATTTAATATAATATATTATATGAAAATATTGAAAAATAATTCGTTTCAACAAACTTCTCTTTTGCATACAAATATCCATGTATCAAATCAAAGATGTTAAAATTTATATAAAAAATATCTTAATCAAATGCAACAATCAACATTTAAATTTCACATGCTGATGTAAAACACATAATCAAATGGTCGATTCAGATTGAAACACCAAAGTAATTACTCTCGTGTGAATTGTTTTACAGCTTTTTCTCAGTAAACATAAAAGCTCGTACTCCCATTTTAAAAAATTAAAAATAATTCTACAGATATTAATACAAGCATCTATATACAGCGTGTTATCATCCTCACTGTTTCTCTCTCACTCTTTCTTTCTGGCTCTCTTACCTTCTATGATTTTTTTAAGTTCAAGTACACTAGTACTTTCTTTCGCGTCGGTAAAAATTGTCATTTTTTTCCTTCTAATCATAAGAAATACGTCCTGAAAAAAATTGAAAAGCCAGCATTTATATTTGAGGTTAATATGCTCTTCAGTATCATATATATTTATAACAAATATTCTATTATCATTGTGCTTTTCGTCAACTGTACATTAAATGTTCAACTGGTAAATATTTGTAACTTACCATTGTGACAAATGAAATTTGTTTTTTTTCCTCAGTTTAATGAGTTTTATGGATATTTTGCGAAATACTAGGATAAATAATTATTTGCAACGATTCAACGGTCTCAGCTGTAGTGTTTACTTCAGGTTAGCAAAACACAAAGCAGAACAAATTGAAATGACAAATGGTACGACGTACGACTCGGATGATGATTTTATATAAAAACATGTTTCGCTATATAGAAGCAACATAGAATGGTAAGAGCTAGTAAGGAATTAAGCGTCATGCATTTAACGCCATCTACAACAAATCACTCGGATCCGAATTAGTCACAAATCTGTCATTGTCTATTCTATACTTTCATCTTTCTTACTTTTATCCGCAAATATGTTATTACTTGTTTGGGGTAACCGCTACACACGAATAATAAACTTCAATAATTGTAATTTGCAAATAGTGTTATATACAGTTGAAAACGCTGCCATTTCCCAAAACAAAAACAAAAAAAAAAAAAATAAACTTCAATAAAAATTTTGAAATATTAACAAAAATGAATGCGGAATGTATAACATACATATTTGGCGAAAACTTATACATTATTGCAAATACATTTTTTCACCAGGTAAAATATATTTTTCATCATATCTGCACACATAAGCATTTTAAAGAATATAATAATAATAAAAATAATATCCTTTTTTCGAAAATATGGCAGACATATACAGCTTGGCGAAATGTAGCTTGGCTGGATCTAATTTGGCAAATCTTTTTTTTAGGCCGAACAAACTTTGGCAAAATGAACATGAAGTTTTACTAATATCACACAAAAATCACACTGATTTATTTCACGAAAAAGACTTACAATTTGGCGATAAGCTATTCGACTTTATAATTATATATGCGTGTTTAAATGAAACTTTTCCAATGTTACGATAATTATTTGCGTTATTGTACGAATAAATTGTAAACTAATCCTATACCGAAAGCATATTTAATTGCCAGTCAGATTTCGCGGGCGTTGACGACTCTTCAAACGTGTACCAGTGACTATAGATAGATCTATAGTCACTGCGTGTAGCGTGTACTGACCTAAGTGCACGCCACTTGAACTAAGAATCACCAGGAAATGGTGAAACTTGGTGAATGGTGAATTGCCCGGAACTTTTAACACGGGAACATTAAAATGCTATTTTCATAGGTTTATTGTTTTTTACATTATATGCAAACATAAGTATTTCCCTTTGTTTCATGTATTGTTTTTGGAGATACGAAAATCAAAAGTTTTCATAAAAAAAGGACACGCTTATGTGAGTTAAATTGTCTGTCCTTTTTTATTATGAAAATATATTCTTCTGACTTTCCAAATACGCCACTAATAGAGTCTACTGATTTGACAATTTTTTATTCATTTTTTTTTGTTCTCAATTGTTTCATTATTATTATTACTATTATTATTTAGTAAGCATTTTTTCAGAATGATATATTAAATTTGAGAAAATTTGCTTGTTGAAATGTTAATTTTAGTTTATTTCAAATATTAACATTTAAAAATTAGCGCTCAAATAATGGTTCATTTCGTCGCCGTTCTATTTGACGTTTTCAGTAACTGATGGGAACGACGGAACACGACAAAGTTGCCGATGTCAAAATGCTAATCGTATTAGCACTGTTTGTAAGAAATTGCATTCATTTATGACAATGTGTCTATTCAAGCGGTAGATGCATCTTAAATAATGCTTCTATTGAAAAAGAAACAATAATTTGATAGAAGTTCTGTTCGATTATTGTATAATTGATATAAAATGTCCAAACAAACTGACAATGAGTATCTTGGAAGATTTTTAAAGTAAGTATTCAATTTAATCTTCTTCTAAATTTATGAACTTAACCTATTAAATGAATTTACTATTAAATTGAATATAAATAATTACGTATATAACTAAAATATTTGCTTTTAATCTGTATATAAATTATGTTTCATCAAACTAATATAATTATAAACAAATGAACACAATTATTGCATTGTTCTTTATTTACATTTTTTGATATTATAATTTTGTTAATATATATAATATCTGATGATGATTTAAGTTTATGAATATTATTTAATATATCTCCATCCTTTATTTAAATAAAATTATACTTTATAGTGCAGATGAGCTTTTAAAAAGCAAAGGTATAAGATGTGTTACATGGGAAGAATGGGAGAAAGCTTCAACTTCGTTGCCAAAACTTGGCCAAAAACAATACGAACCGAATGGTTCTTGGTTAGAAAACAACGTGATCGAAAATGGGCTAAACATACGAAAGGATTTATTAAACTTAGAAAAGGTCGACCGAATCTACAATTTAGCCACTGCTGAATGGTTGCCACATCAGAAAAAGGCAAAAGTTACAAAAACATCTGGCCAAGATTGGAGCAGTTTTGGTCATACAATCAATTCCGAATTATATTTAATACCTGAAGAAGCTTTATTACTTTTAGAAATGGTAAATCATTAGAATTAATAAAATATACATTTTTTGAAATTAAAAAAAATATAATTAAAAAGATATATTAAGCATTTTCTAATTTGCAGAACTCGTTGGAATTGTATTGGAATGGTGTTCCATTTTCAATTCAACAAGCTTATGAAATTTTATTTGAATCATCGGACGATGCGGAATATACTTTGGATCATTACCGAGTTTACCGTCAATTAGTTAAAGAAGGATACCATTTACAACGATATATAAAAAAGCCTTTTTCTGACTCGCGTTATAATGTTGGTAAAAAAGTAATTGTTGAGCCTGAAAATGGCCTGAGATTGGCAAAGTCAGTTCCAACGCCGGTTGATGTGGAAATGAAAGATTTGTCAAATACAACGGAAACTATTAACCAAGAAGAAAAAGGCAACGCTTCAAATAAAAAAAGTAGTTTAATCAATAATAATTCAGAAAGTACAAAGACTGCGGACATCAAAGTTACCGCAAATGATCCGGTTCAGGAAACTGAGAATAATAGTAATAAAAAGAGTTTAAATGATGACGTTTTAAAGATGGAAATTTGTGAAGATGCAAATGACGTAACAAATAAGAAAGAGAGCGAGACTGTGAATGATAAAAATGAATCTTCGACGAATGGTGATGGCAAAAAGTCGAAAAAAGTTGAAATTATTTCGGATGAAATAGTTTTGGATACACTACCAATAACGGTGATGAATTCGACAAAGTGGCCAGGTACGCGAATTCAACGGAACGTTAAATTAATGCCTAAGAGAGTTAATAAAGTTCCTGTGAATAATGCAGATGGCAAAGACATCACTGTAATTAATAGTTCTGAAGGAAACTCGAAACGCGGTGAAAAGCGTGGTTCAAATGGTGAACATTCGAGTAACAAAAAATCCCGCGAAGAAGTTATTGATATTTCGGATGACGACGATAAAAGTGTTACACGTCCTTTGACGAGAATGGAATTGCTTGACAAACTGCCAAACTTAGCGTCAAATCCTGTGACAGTTGTGAAGATTAATCGGGCCTATATTCCGCACAGTATAAAACCACAGAAGGACGTTTATTATTATCGAAAAGCCAAGTGGATTTCGAATCAGAATAATAATCCGGAATCTCCAAAAAGCAATACATCGTCGGTTCCTTATAGAGAAAATTCGCAACAACGAGTTGTCACTAATGTTTATAATAATGCAATTAATCAGCAACGGCCGCAACAAAATTATGGCTATTTTCAACAGCAAATCAATCGATTTGGTCATCAAGCGCAACAATGGTTCAGCAGAAATACATTCTTTCAACAGAACATTTCGCACTTTGGTCAAAGACATATGTTCAATTATCAATCGACTTTTAATTTTAATGTTTTTGGAGTTATGCAAAATATGATGAGATCAATTCATATGAGCGTGAGATATCGCAACCCATTTCAATCAACTTTACAGCAAAACGTTCAATTTTCGTATCAACAAACATATTTCAATAATAGAAATAATTATCATTGGAGACCACAGGTATAGTACTACTACCCACTAGGATTTGTTGCTTATAATTTGTGAATACTTTTTTAAATTTTCTATTTTGTTTATGCAGATAAATCCGAACCATCCTAATTTCAAAAGAAACACTCGAAAGTCTTCAGATGTCGTTGATATTACAAGTAATGAGGAAGTTAATAAGCCATCTTTTAACAAACTTCCAAATGTCTCATCATGGACTGAGTTGAAAGATAAGTGGCTCGAGGAAAAGACTATAACACTAGACGATGATGATCCAAACGAGCTTGACGGGGAAATACAGGTTTTAAAGCAATCTGCGAAACCACTTTTAAAAGTTTCCGGCCCAATGAATTTTGGTGAAATCTACGAGAAACTGAGAATAATTAAATCAGCACCGGATGTGGGTGTGAGGAAAAAAAGCTCAGATTACACCTTGTCGTATAGTGTTTATTCGAACAATCAGCCTTATAAAAAGTCTAATCCCGGTACGCCTGCTTATCGCGTACTTGTTATAAGGTAAATATTATTTGTTCATGTTTATAAAACATGAAATAATAACTGCGATTAAATATTGTTTAATTTTATGTTTGCTTTTGCAGAGCACAGAAAAGTCAGCACATGGATTTAAAAAAATTAAGTCGATTGCAACAAGAAATGAAAGAAGTACCAATTATTATTGCTTACGTTACAAACACAATTGTTTTTATTCAGCCTGGATTTGTTTCGTTACCAAATTGGTACTGATTTATTATATTTTATAATTTATACAATTAATAATTATGTGATAATTTGTTAAATTTGAAAATGCATGAAAAATCGTTTTTTATTTCATATTTAAAATGAAATAACTGCAAAATCAACAAATAATACTTTTTAATTAAGAAATAAGAACTAATTAAAAAATCAAGTTCTAATTGCCAATTTAGATCAAAATTATGTACGCTTATATATTGAAAAATGAAATTGTGATATAATTGATAAAAAAATAAATTAAAAATTGTAATTAAGTTAATACAAATAATTTACTATTTTGTTTTTCAATATATATAACTTGGCACATTGTGTATATCGTAAAGGATAATTTAAGTAATTTTTACATTCACATATTTTGATACGTCAGATTTATATTGATGAAAGAATATTTTCTATGAATGATCAAACTATAGAGAATATAATAATTTTGTATGTTATGTATATTAATTTGGATTGAATATGATTTCATCGATAATAATAAAAACCATTTGATTACTTAGCTAAAATTTTATTAAAACATTAAGTAAATATTATTTACAATGGATATCAGGGAGTATAGACGATAAACTGTTTAGTATGTACTGTCGATGCGCTAAACTTTAGTTATCACTGCACTATCAATCGTTTAGTACGTATACAATACAAGCAATCGCAGACGCGTTTCATGTTTAAGTATCATTCGTTTATTTAAGTATTTCGTAATCATTCTTTTACATCGTTGTTTTATAATATAAATATTTCTTTACTGTTTGCTTAAAAATATGGTCATTAATTAGTTTAAAAATTCTTATTTTAATTGCTATCAATAAATCGCTGATCACATTTTCTTATATCATAATTATTCATTTGTGTATAATATTTATTGTCATAAAAGTGGTAGGATGGTACTTGCATTGTTTTTATGTTGTACTGCAAAAATAAAGTACATAAAATAGCATAACAAATGCGAATCCAATTCTCACTTGTAAAATGCATAAAACTCGGTTTAATATAAATAGATTTTGCAAAAATAATAACAGTGTTAAATGATACAGTCATTAGATAATGTATAAAATGATGTTTCATACAGTTTTTTCTTCTTTTTGAAAAGAATAATGGTACAATTTTCTTGTATAAATTTTTATAAAATACCACTTAATAGATAGAAATACATTATTTTTTTATTTTAATAATAGTAAAAATGTACGAAATAACGATAGACATTTAATGATAATACAGTTAAACTGCATAGTTAATTTCTATGATTTTTCTTGAATGATCACAAACTTATTGTATGGCTTATTTTATTCTCCAAAAAATGTTGAAGAACAGTGTCTCATTTTCAATAAAAATTGTATATATCTGATTAAATATGAATATTATTTGTATATATCTTATTACTCAACGTCTCCATTACGTGTCACTTATATTATCTCATTAAACATTTAAATAATAAGCAAAGTTTATATTTATGCTGCATAAATGAAAAATGTTTTTAAAAACTTTCTGCTTTTGTATGTGTTAAATTTACACAATAATGTTTGTGATCATTCAATTTTACAATTTAATTTTAACGCACGATCGAGTTCAACTGTTGAATAATTACATTAAGCATCAAATTTGTAACAAATATGATTAAACAAATGATTTGTCAAGATGCACTTTGAGTACTTTAAGTCCAATTAACATGTATCCCATAAACATTCACACAGCATCTTATCTTGATTCCAAAATACTCCTAATGTAACAATTCAACTAAGTCACATACTTGTAAGCTAATAAATATAAACTTCACTTATTTCCTTTTATATTTCTATATAAAAATTCAATTAACGATCACCGTTTGTTTTAAAAATCGTTTCATTGAGTTACGGACTGTAAATGTGTCCCAGTTTCTGATTGCATCATATATTCATTATTTTCTGGAACGTATATATTTATACGCTCTCAGGCACAATTTTGTCATAATGGAATGTACTGCTCGAATAGAAACTTCCTCTCTTCGGCATATGTGGCGTTGGGATTTCTTCCTGCAGTGGCTTGTAAACAAGACCACAATTCTTATTATCACTAAATCCTTGACGCAAAATCATTGGTGGCCTGATCACTGGACCGCTTCGTCTTCGTTTCGATACGTACATAAATGCTGCCACCAACCAAAAGACAACCAGGGTTACGAAGATGGTGATCATAAGAGGCCACAAGATGCCCGAGTACCATGAACGTTTTTCATAACTTTCAAGAAGTTTGAACAGTTCTTCATCTTCTGGCGGATGATTCCATTCGATAATACCTTCGCCGATGTCTTGGTTATAAGACATCTAAAAATTATAAAAGAGGAACATTAATGCAGGGTACCAAATTTGCACTTTTAATAGGAGTAAACAAAAACATGCAAAATAAAACATTTTTTTATTATAATTTTCATCATATATACCTGATCATCATTTTCATTTTCATCATCATCTTCGTCATCCTCATCAATATCATCATCTTCATCATTACTATCATCATCAACGCTAAGATTCTTATCGTTAATATCAACAGGATTGTTTCTAGGTGATGCAGCAGACGACGCTTCGATGACATTATGAATGACAATGGGGAATTTGTCTGGGGTTCGAGACGGTGGACCTTCGTACAAGAATTGACATACATTTTTCGCCAAGTCGGACCATTGAGTGATAGATTCGTGGGGGAAACTGAGATCTTCGGATGAAATCACAGACTGCTTTGGAATGATTCCATATTTCGTTAAGTATTCAATGGCATCTTTGAAGTCCTCGTCGCAGACTAATGGATTGTCGTTCATAATAAGAGCTGACAGACTTGGAGTTGCTTTCAGTTCTTCAACTGTGAAGCGTTTAAGCATATTGCTACGCACTGACAGGAATCTAAAAACATCAAAATTGAACAAACAATGTATTAGTTTAAAGTCATTATCAATAATAATCATTTTAAAAAATAATGTCTTTAATAAAGATTTACCGTAAACTTTTCAGTGGTTCTCTAGCTTCGCTCCAAACTCGTTCTAAATTATTTCTGCTGACGTCCAGTCGGAATAAGCTTGGTGTCATTATGAATGGAGTCACTTGAAGAGACTTCAAGAAGTTACCAGAGAGATTTAGTTTGGTCAATGAAACAGCACCGAAGAACATGTTGGTTTCAAGCTTACTGAGGAAGTTATCAGCCAAATTGAGTTCGCGTAATGATTGCAGTCGTGAGAATAAGTTCTTGGGAAGGGTTGTTAGTGCATTCTTCGAAAGATCCAGTCGATTTAAAGCTGGCATCGCGTCGAAAGTCTTTTCTTCGAGGAATTTCAAACCACAGTTGGAACATTCAAATCGATAAATGCTGCAAAATTAAAAGGCAAAATTTTATCTATTAGAATATCTGGAAAATGATAAATTTAATATTTAAAAATTTGTGTAATTTTAAGCATTGTACCTGAAAGTTCCATGTTCTTCTGTGTTGGTTCTGAAAATTGGCAAGCTTTGGAGATTAGGATTGTTGCTCATTAATAAAATTTGCAGTCTTGGATTTGACTTGAAGTGATTCTCTGTGATGGAAGTTATTGAATTGTCGCTAATATCCAGGAAGGTGAGCTGATCTAAGCTTGTGAAAGCATGTGGATTAATCCTCGTGATGCCGTTGGATTTCAAAGTCAATTGATCGATGGACAGAATGCCAGCAAGATCATCTTTAGTAATATGTTTAATCATATTACCAGATGCATCCAATTCAGTTAAATGGTCGGATATTATCGAACGAAGAGAAGTAAATCTGTTATCTGAAATAGTTAGAAATTCCATCATTAAAGCAATTGCCTTTTTTCAAAATAATGAAAACAAAATTATCTTTCTTACCTGCAATGCGAAGAATTCTCAATTCTTCCAAACCATCGAAGAACTTTGGCGAGAAGTAACTCAACCGATTACCAGAAACATCCAATTCTCCCAACGATTGTAACGTTTTAAAAGTCACGCGATCCAAATTGTACAACATATTGTTTGTCAAATTAATGTAAATCAATTCCGGCATTTTAGCGAAAGCAAGACGTGGAAGGCTCGTCAATGAATTGTTAGAGAATTCAAATTCATTTAAAGATCGTACATCTAAAAGATACTCCTTTGCTTTGTTCTTTTCCTTAAATCCGTACATAAAATTGTGTCCAGAAATTGCGAGCATATTTAATTGACTGCAGTTTTGGAATAAATCAGGATCCAGTACTTTTAAAGAGGTTCGTGTCATGTTGATGCTATAAAGTGCCGGAAGATCACTGAATAAGCTTCTGTCAAATTCGTTAAAAGTGACATCAACAAATTTGATTGACTCCAATTGTTGAAGACCAAAAGCACGTAAAGCTTTTGGTCCGAGGTTGAGTTTCTGTGAATGTACACCATTTCCGTTTACTTCCAAATGGAGGATGCCTCTGCTGAACATCTGAGTGTCATCTAATGTCTCGCACCTATTGAAACACATAAAACATTTTGTAAGTAATTCTACATTTTAAAATTGATTCATATTAAAACATAACAAAATGTTTCACGAACTTCGCAGTTACAGATGGGTATCGAACACATTTACAGGTTCTCGGACAGTTGGCAATTGCCTTCTCTTCGTCTTCTTCGTCCTCAGAGTCGTCGTCGTCATCATCATCAAAGCCATCATCGTCGTCCGCGTCGTCATCATCCTCATCCTCGTCGTCATCGTAATCATCGCTAACATCCTCGGCGTTGTCATTTTTCAACGTTGCATCATCTTCCAGGAGTTTGTTCATGTCAATAGTGTCGTCGCTTTTGTTCAACAACGACATCAAGTCTCCCGTGCTCGGAGTAGTTTTGCTCTTCTCAGCCTCGGCTTTCAGAGTTTTTCCTATTTCTTCTTGCATCTGTAAAATAATCATATATTTAATTATTAATATTATTTACATATTATAGTTATTATAATATTTAGGTTCTTGCATGAAAAAACATTACTCACTTTTTCATTTTCAACTTCTTTATTTAGGTCCTTAATCTTCTGTATGAGAATATCCCGAGGATCAGCGATGTTGTGTATTGGGTCGATTGAATTTAATGGCAACGACGTTGAAGTTGAGGATTTTTCCTTCAACACTGACAAAGGTGGTTGCGCAATGGCGTTCACCTGGAGCGCACATCCCAGGCAAACCAGCAGCAGCGCTGCTTGTCCCTTCATCGTAGCGCTATCTACAAAATGCAAACAAAAAGTGCAAACTGAAAAAATGTCTTTTCATCCTTTTTTTTTCATTAACATTTGCGTAGGCAACCTACATTACAGAACAAGTTTTTCAATCTGAAGAAGTCTTATGCAGAGAAATATTTTTTTATTAACTACATAATAACTAAACATGAAGTTTAAACCATCGAATTGAGTTTAAGTTTATTCTTAAGCTGATTTTGAGATTACTTTTTGTTCTTTGGATATACGTGTGTATGCGTTCTACCATATTTGAATGAATATATCCATAAAGAGATAGGAGTTAGTATCTGTATAAGCCTGAAGTAAATCTGATGGCTCGAGGATTGGTAAAAGGGAAAAGTACACGTTTATGATAGCATAAATAAGTGGGTGTTACTTGTGTACCTGGAAAAGGTTAATACATCATAGAAAATAAACGTAACATTGAAATAAAATGCAACTATGATTAGATTACTAGACTGAAATCATTTGGAAATGTATTACTCTCGACACACCCTTCAAAAGTACATAAAATACAACGTTGGTGAAATATTCGATGAATATTAATGAATTTAGGATTTTCAATTTATGGACGCGTGTTTTTTCGTTAATATGGGCAAATGTGATATATAATAATTTACAAAATTACTGACAATCAGCATGATGTTCTTGATGTGATTAACTCGAGTTGTCGACCGTGAATTATTTATTGCATCAATAAAAAGACTCCCACGTGTGTTTTTCTTCTTTTCAAAACAGTGTTGAGATTTCAATTATTCACTAGTTATTTCTTCGGATTTCAATGTTTTTTTGCCATGAGAATGTTTATAAAGCATTTCAGCTTTTAGGATAATAGAAAACGAAGATTGTTTAGAAGCTTTAAATTGACTTTGGAAACTTATTCTAAGTGAATATTTATAACTTTGATCTCAGTGAACCACCCACTTTTTACGTTATCATCATCATTTCACGTGATTTCATCCGATATAGAACAATGTTTTAATAATTACTTTAAAATCCGCAAACATCGTGGTATCACCAGATATCAAATGAATTTTATATTTTAAATAATAATAATAACATTCATTTATCTAATTTTGCATTGAATTGTATTATAAATAATCATAATAAAACACAAACTAATTACAAATTATAAATAATCTTTTTATTAAACAAATAATTTATTAGAAATTTCGTTAAAATAAAGTCATTCTCATAAAAATTTTCCTTTCACAAGATAAACGTTAAGTATCTTAGATCAATTCACACAACTGCATAAGTTGGTTACATACAAAAGTTTAGCCAGAAGCGATATTGCAAGCTGAATGAATTAATAATACATGTACAAATCAATGAATAATAACACGACTTTGTATCCAAAAGACAATTGCAAAAACACTCAGCCAGACACACAAACCGGCGCAATTATATAAACGCGCAATTATACTTTTCAACGTTCTGCGAGGCATTCTTCCGGTTTATTGAAACGAGAAGAAAGAAAATGAGAGAAAAGTTAATGATTTATTGTAGTAACAAAGACGCGCTCTACTCAAATGAATCATGACAACACTTTCGCAGACGCGCATCACAGAACAACTATATATATAGTTAATGATCCAAAGCAAATTCCTGAACTGATGCCATTTATATTACACTACAAAATGGCTCGATCAAACATTTATCAGCGACATTCCAAAATTATTATACTTTATGGCAATTTATAATTTCATTTGACCTGAAATTCACAATCGCGCTACACTTTCACAATTAAAGGATTAATATTCCAAGTTTTGGACTTTTTCCACTTTATAATAATTTTCTAAAATCACAATCAATCAAACAAAAGCGTAATTTCGACTGAAAACTTAACGCGAAACAGAAGCGCAATGTTATTCACAAGGTGACGTTATATTTCGAACACATTTCAGTTACCGATAACAAATGTGAAAAATAGACTGCGGTTTGTGTGCTCGCTTACTTTGCGTTATCAATGAAGGCGCTTTTGTTATCAAGATGACGCATTCTACCTGCGTTATATATATATAGGTTCATTTCTGTTATTCACTTTTTCGGGTCAAATAATGGATTACTTTTGTATTCAAGTTATTATTACATTGACTGATTTTATTATAGATTTAAACTCTGTATTTGAAAGATTATGATTTTTGATTTTCCAATGGATAGTTCAATATCTACTTGTTGCGTGTGCAAGACAGTTATTGTTTAGTTGATAGTGCAATTATGTCAGTTTTAATTGTATGACGTTGAAAGTTGATTTTTTTCCTTATGTAATAATGTTAATATGCACTTGTATAAGTACAAGACAAAATAAGAGCGAGACGTTTCTGCCATCTTCGAGTGCAGTTAAGATAAATATTTCAATATGTTGCTTAACATGTGTTTGTTTCATGAACAATGTAATGCAATATTTTTTAATTAAAATTGATTATGCTTCAAATTTTTGTTTTATCATTAAAAAAGTTAAGAGAGTGTTTAAAATGGTAATTTTTGCTATTGAATTTAAACATATTCAACACAAAAAGATAAAAAGAAAAAATGTCATTTTATTGTAACGTCTCAGTGAACAATTTGAGTGTGGACGAATATTTATGATTAGTTAGTATGCACATGCGAAGGTCACGTGACGACTAGTTGGTCGGTGAGATCAAATAGGATCTTAAATTAATTATAATCTTCAAATTTCGATCCAATAAGATGATTAAATTATTTTTATTAATGAACTTTTTCATGGGAATCATTTTTTAAAAATTATTCTATGTTTTTTTTTACTATAGAAATAAAAATAGGGCAAGCTCTTAATGAAGATTTTGATTAAAATCAGAATTTGATAAAAATCTTAGAATTTGTTGAAAGGAAAAGTAGAGCATTGTTAAGTTACGCATTACAGCTTAACGCATACCACCCAGTAGTCACCTGAGAGTTGTCACTTCGCATTGAAAATGATTTTAACTATCGCGAGCTTCCCACTCTGAGATACGCCTTCACTTATATAAAATCAGCGCGTTACGATTTGCTTACATTGCGCGCTCCGTTTGATTAGCTATTAATTGAATTCACGCGTTTA
This sequence comes from Gryon sp. ZL-2020, assembly GCA_022817425.1. Lineage (NCBI taxonomy): Eukaryota > Metazoa > Arthropoda > Insecta > Hymenoptera > Scelionidae > Gryon > Gryon sp. ZL-2020. The sequence goes on along the minus strand of JABFPJ010000204.1, from coordinate 5,022 downwards.
TATTAATTGACGATTTTTACACGACGCTTCAAGCTTGCTATATAGAATACACGCTAACGTCTGAGAGACTTACGTAATCAAGTTATTTTGAGTAGCCTACACTTTTGTACTTTTTTTTTCGCTCGTCGTATATGCAGCACGTAATTTCTTATGTTAAACAATTTTAATTATAATTATTTTGCACATTGCAATTGCATGTTAACATAGATATCTAAAGTGAAAAATAATTATCTTTTCACTTAATATTTTTATTATTAGTTAGAGAATTATTAGTTTTAGAAAAACGTTTATATGAAGTAAATTGCATACAATAATTTAATTCATGATCATGTAATATATAATAAGAATTTCAAGTATATAAAGAATGGATATTATGCTACATATAATCACTTTATATAGAGATAAATAAAAATATCTCAGATAAATGTATAATGAATAAGTAAGTTAGTAGACATTATTAACTGTTAAAAAAATGGAATTTATTTGCCTTAATTGTTACTTACAGTTATTTAATTGCATATAAACATTTTTTTGTAATTAATGAAATTACAATATTTTTTGTAAGCATTCTATATTTTATAATTTACATACAAATTATTCCTTTTTAATACTGAAATTGTCCATTAATTTCTTTGAAGAAAAAATAATCTAACTTAGCATTTTTTTTCACGAGCAATAAAGTGTTAAAAGTGTTTTACGATATTAGATTTATTTAACTAAATTTGTCTTTCGTTGAAACATAAGATAAATATTGAAAGAGATTTCACATAATGTTGCATTTTACATCGTCTAACGTTACATTCTTCAATTCAATTTCAATTCTCATATTGTCAAGTCATTACAAACCACGACAATGTTAACATCTGCATCACGTGACATTTTGCAAGCGGCAAAATGAGTGTGCCGAAGTTTCATCGCAGCACATATGCACGATTTTAATATATATTTACCAACAAGTGACAGTTGAATGAGACATTGAGAATAAATATAAACGTCTTTATTGTATATATTTAATACGGCAACATCTGAATTTCAATTGATCAGCACAAGATTATGCCGTGTATTATTTAAATTGATTCGAAATCGCTGAATTTGCATATACGACCGAAAAATCAAATTCACTTTATATTATCTCCGTGTCGTTTTTTCATCGACAGATATAAGAAGGTAGAGACAATTAAAATACGATGAAATTATGACGAAACGAAAAGATATATGATTGAATGATACACAAAAATGTAATTATTTTTGTGAATGAAGCTTATTTTAACTGCTTGAAATGTCATCCATAAATTTGAATTGAGTCGATTTTAAGGAAAAGTTAGCTGGGATTTCAAATGGGAGGAACGTTTTGATGAGAAAACGAGCACAATGGAAGAATACAAAATGCTCAACGGAATTTTCTGAGAAGGAAGAAGGTCGGATTTAAAATGTCATTTCACCGTAGAATTCAAGCTTGACATTCACTTTATGCGGATTTATGAAATTACACCTTCCTTTTTTAGTCGTGTTTATCAATCATCAATTTTAAATTGATTAATAATGGAATATTTGCATTTTGTATGTCATTGCGTTAAATTGTTATGTTATGTATTAATGTTTATTTAAAATCCATTAAAATCATTTTATAATTGGTTTTTTAATTTTTTTGAAAATAATTTTATTTTTATTTGTGTTTTGAAGATACAATAAATAATTATATAGAGAAATGTAATGAAGCATAAGGTTCGCCATGTGACACAAATTGAGGGAGTGTTTGGATAATGACATTGTTTTCGAAAGAGAAAAAGTCGGAAACAGCGATCGCACATAATATCCTGAATGAGACCATATGGTCAATTATCGTTCGTTTGTGTAAGGTATTGAACTAAAACGATATCGGTATTCTTTTTTGTGTTTCAATGATGTATGGAGGAGATGAGTACAAGCGAATGATTTATTGACCGGTTGGCTATCGAAATCCATTCCTCACAATGGGCTACCAAACAATTAGGATAAATATATTTTGATCGAAATTCATTAATTGAAATTATAAAAAAGAACAAACAAAAAATCAATCTCAAAAAGAATGTTTCCATTTTTTCCCATCAAATGGAATCTGGAAGTATTAATTTTTATAATGAAATGTTTTATAATGAAAAATTTTGCAAAAAAAAATTGTTTCACTTAATTGAAAACAAAGGAAATAAAAGAGTTTGAATTGTAACGAAAGTTTGAAAATTACTTTAATTTGTCACTGATACATACATTTACTTTTTCAAGCGATAAATGAAAAAAAGACGTCAAATGACAGCTGTTATCAGAGTGGAGAAACGTGGAAAAATATATAAGCAATAATGCGAATTATTCTGGTGAATAGTGCTCATGTCTATATTTAAATGAAAACGAGAGAAAGAAAGGAGAAGTTTGATGCAGATAAATTTGCATTTTTTCATCGTCAAACAGAAAAGACAACGAGAAACAGTTTTTTTTGTATTTCCTCACGCGCAGAACAAGCAGTATAACTTTTTATAGCTAACATTAATACGAACAAACATATCGTCAGAATAATCGCTTTCAGTCAGTTCATACGAAGTTTAATGTTTTATGAAGTAAATTTAATTTTTGTACGCCTTTGCCAGTGTAATATCAAATTTCAGGATCAAACGTTGCTTCTTACTTTGTTTGATCAAATCTTTTTTCATTTGATAATATTGCATAGAACAAAGTATTCAAATGCATTCATTGGCATGGAAAATTGTTTTGAGTTGATCTTATAAATATTTTGTCTGCTCATTGCAGATAGTTGTCTCAGGTTGACGTTGATAATTATATCGAATTACAAGATTCTTTCGAATGAGAGAGTGACTCATCTCGAGTGTCGGGTACGACGTAGAATTCCTTATACAAAATTTACGAAAAGTATACATTACATTGAAAATCAACGAAAAAAGAAGAAGAAAAAGGAGTCGATGGGAACAAAAGTTGGGATCTTGTGAAATTAACAAATTCAATTTTATGATTTTAATAAAAATTTCCGTCAAAGAAATGAAAAAAAATATTAAAGAAAAAATAAAAGTAAAGTAATTTTTATTCATTTATAGCATTTGTAATTTCTTTTTTAACTTCATAATTTTAATGAATATATATAGAAATTTAGAAACTTGAAACAAGATCAAAAGTGAGTACGTCAAAAAGATATGTCTTGAATGGTATATAAATGCATGAATCTTAACATCTGCGAACGCTTTGAAAAGTACTTTTTTCGAGCTGTCGGTTAACTATAAAGCCGAGTTTTCGTTACATGTTAAAGTGCCATTGAATAAGTGGCCTGTGTGATTTGACACTACTGAATATATCAAAGAATGCTTACTTTTCATTTTATTCTTCACGTACTAACTAAATTCATTTTCTATCTTAAAATGAAGCATAATCGATTTTACAGATCATTCATAAGATTGTCAAAAGTAGGCGTTTGTATGAGCTGTCGATTTATTATATATTACACAATTCTTATATGAAAACACATACATACTTTCTTTACATTTTATTATATTACATTTTTCTTTAAATATATTTTATGATATCTTTGCGATGGAATTATTCATGTGGTTATTTGTGATTTGTACAATTTATTAAATTTATGTATATATTTTTAATAATCAATTATTTACATTATCACTTCAAAAAAATTAATAAATTTTACTCAACTTTCAGTAATACGAGGACGAAAGCAAGATTTTTCGAAAAATTATTTAACTTTTCATAAAAAATGACTAAACATTCATAAAAAATTCTTCAAAAAATCAGCAATTTTTAATGAAAAGTTGAATAATGTTTGCAAAATCTTGGTCTTGTCTTTGCATTATAAAAAGTTGAGTAAAATTTATTGAATTTTTCTCGTGTGCATGCTGAAATTTGGACATTGAAAATGACAAATAAAAAACTTGTATTGTGCAACAAAGTGGAGAAAGTTGATTCTTTCAGAACAGTGGGAAGTTTTGCGAAACACGCGAAAGATATTTACAGTGTGTGTATTGCACGCAATATTGCGACTGATCAAAAAATAATTATAATACAATTCAATCCAAATTGAATTATTAATTACAATCTATAAAATATTACATTTCGTTATCCAACGTTTTTATCTTCATTTTTGTCCGAATAAACTTTTCAGCTGTAACTTCAGATGTAAAACTTGTAAAATATTTGTCTTTAATATTTATTCAATAAATACGTCAATTATTTAATTTAATCTAAAACAATTCTAAAAGTTACCAGCTGAAAATACAGCTTCTCAATATCAAAGTGTCTTCTAAAATTGTCTACCGTTAAGTTGTCGAGAATTAAAGCAAACATTTTCTCCGTGCAGGTACGAACGAAAAACTTTCACATCGTTTAAGCTAATGCGTGTATTCCTCTTGTTTTGTTCCTCTTCAACTCACTGCGTTTACCAAAGATACGTCATTACTTAAATATAGGCGCTGTTGGCTCAAAAGTGTTCGACTCGCGTGAAGAGGACCGACCGAATGGGCCGCGTGATCTTTGTTCGCTCGCGTATTTTCGACGAAAACAAGCCACACGAATCACGCTACGGCATTTTCTCCTCTTCCTTTTTCTCGTATATACACGAATTCTTACACGCAAGCACTTCTAATTTTCGTTGGGTGCTCCGTTTCGCGCGGGGGATCATCAGCTGGATTATACACAAACGACGAAGCTCTTTGTGGCCGATTCGGAACAGGTAAAGTTACCTGAACCCGAAGCGAAGCAGGTGGTCCCCCTATTGGCTCTACAGTTGGTCGACTGCTGCCAAGAAAGAAGCGCATTAAATCCTACGCCGCTCTGAAAACATCGATCAACAACCGATGCCGTCATTGAATTCTTTCTACTTTGCTTTTTTTTGTCCAAGTTTAAGCTTTTCGGTCTCCCCCATTTTTCATTTATCGATTTCGATGAATTTGACCAAAAACACCCGCGTTTGGTGACTAACTTAAAAACTAAAAAAAAAAAAAAAAAAAAAAAAAAAAAAAAAAAAAAAAT
>JABFPJ010000203.1:0-53690 GCA_022817425.1 Gryon sp. ZL-2020 | reverse complement strand
CGCTTGTTTTCTTTCTATTGCTCTTTCTGATTTTTTCTTTTTTCCTTTCGTCGATTCCTTTCCTCGTTCGTCCTCGGTTTTTGTTTCTTTCACTTTTTATCCATTTTTGTTATAAATTTTGATTTCTTTTCTGTGTATTTTGTGTTGGTTCATGCATCGACAAAACATTAATCAATATACTTACTGTCTAGGAGCGCAAAATCATTGCTCTCGTTTTTTTCACGTAGACCACTTTTTGTCGCGTAAATTAAAACACTTTGATTCCGAAGCGTGGTTACAACTATAATAATATTGCACGAAAAAATTCGACCGATTTATTTTCGAGATAACGTATTGCGATTTTTAGCACAGCGCGAAACATGATAATTAATTACACGTATGACAAAGTGTTTCGTAACGCGCTGTTTTTCAAAAGCTTCAATGATTATCGGTTTTTGAGGGGCACTGATCGTAAATTACCACTTGTCAAACTATCAAGCCGACTGTGCATGTAATTAAAAAATTACACGCTGTTTAAGTGTAGTACAAGTTTGATTGAAAAATTTGCGCGATTTAGACGTTTTACGTCAAAGAAAATGTTGAGATCATGATTAGTAGGTCTGATGTCATTGAAGTGACTACCATTTTATAGGATTTATTACGTGCTATGAGAAAGCATGTATGGCTAGAATTTTGTACTATTTGATTATATTAGTTGTCAATGATTTAAACTTATTTCAAATCATATATTTTATATTGTTTTATGATCTTTTACATAGTAATTTGTAAATTTTTATATCAACTGAGAACAATAGCATAAATACATGACTATAAATATTTCGTGATAAGATAGAAAATCATTAATAAAGCTACAGAAGCAATGTAAAAAGAAATCAATGAAATGTATATCGTCTTATCTAAATTTATGAATGAAGCATTTCTTTGAAATATAGTAATTTTGTCTGTTATTTCATTCTTATGTTACATTGCTATTAAACTTACAACATTTTTTCATATTGTAGACAATAGCATAACGACACTGACAGGTATAGTAATTTTTAATGTAATAGTTTCCTGTGTGTACCCTTACATAAATATATGTATATATATATTTTATTTCAAGACATCGTATCTTTTTATGAGTATTACAAAGAATTACAAGTAATCACGTAATATCGCTGATAATACCTTACTTCTCGCGGTAGGGACGAATACCATTTTGAGGGATAACTTTCAATGATTATGGCAAATGCGTTTGAAACTGATGCTTTTGTACTCCCATGTACTCATTATCCGTAAATAAAACTCGAAGATAAGCATAAAAAGTCGATGGAAGATTGTTAAACTAAGAAAAAACTTATTATCGATGAATGCGTGATTTCACACACAATATCATATTTCTAAGCAGTCAGTCGAGCAATGCCAACGTTCGGCAAATAAATTTTTCGTGCCATTAATTCAAATAATTTATGTTGTTTGCGATAATTCGCAAACTTAAAGTCAATATCGGTAGCGTGTTACACAAGTTGTACATTTAACATTTATTTTATAATGAAAGGTCTCGATCCTTTAACACTCTTACTGTCAATATCAATGATCAAGACACTTGATCCATCGAACAATTCTCAACAGACAGAAAGTGAAACGAAAGTGAATGACATCGACGATTCGTCACTATCTGAATCATTAATTCTTTTTTTCTGCATAATGCTGGAATGAACGGGCAGTCACGATAATAGCGACATTACGTCAATAGAATGCATTTATCAATGTTCTTTGTCTCAGATGAACAGATCGCTCATTATTTGCATATGCAAACTAGCTTTTTATTTTTATGATGGACTGCTTCAATTGACCTCTTTATCAGCCACAGGCAATTGCTATGTACACTCTTATTTAATCCACCCACTGATGAAATGTTTTAATAATATTTATATGGAAAATATCTATAATTTATTTAATCGTAGAAACATTTGAATAATTAAATGATTTTCATCCGAATTCGACGCGGCGGATCTTTCGTTCGAATGAATAGTCCATGAAAAATATATCGAACGTCATTGTCTAGAATAACGAACAGCACATATATGTTAAAATTTATGAACTTCTGCGCGTTCAAATATTTTAGATCATGTTTATTTGAAAATTTATTCATGTAATTCACTACTTTGTATATGTATTCCGAAATATTTGTTTTGATAATACTAATAAAATGATTCAACAATATTCCGTAATATATTTTGTAATTAGTCTTCTGTTGTTATAACTTAATTTATTTGGTTAATGTCTATATTTCGAAATATTCGATTGTTGATTTAGAGAATGAATATTTCTTTTGCTTCAGTTATCATAACCCATATGATTTTTTAATATATTAATTTAATTTACTTTATAACTTCAATGCAGTATTTACAATTATTATTAGAACAATAAATTATCATCATTACTATTTAGTTTATTATTGCTTATAATTTATTACTTTATTTTAATTTAATATTTATTAAAATAATAATTTCTTTTTCATATCTAAAAAATAATTTCATTATAACATAACATCATCTTATTAGCATAGTTAAGAAAATTATATTTTTCAAATAATAACATAAACAATAGAAATATGTTATTATAGATGTGACAATACTATTTCTCCATAGAAGTTAGACCTGACTGGCAAATGTCAAATAAAAAACAAGATCCTGTAACTTATCTAAAATGAAATAACGATAATCCTAATTATGAAATAATTTAATCTAGCGCCTAACGCACGACGAGTATGGCAACATGAAAACAGGATTTAACTTTATAATCTCGATAACGCTTTTTTATTTAACTAATCAACATATTTTGTGCACGTTTCATAATGCCCATTCGACGCGGTCATTCTCGGCGAGAGTGATAGCAAGTTGTGCGCCACGCCCTCACATATGAATTACATTGTCATTAATTAATCAAGCATGAAGCCGTTGATAAACACATTTTTGGTCCATTCAACTAATCTAGGTACCAAATTTTGATTCACATCATTTCAATTTTTTATCCTTAAATTTGAAAATGCAAACAAAATTAATATAAAATATTATAAATAAGGTAATTATAATTTTTAAATTCAATTTATATGCAACCAAATTTTTGACAAAATTTAAATTTCTGAAAAGTATACTATATATTTCGTTAACAAGATGGTAACATGTATATGTGCAAAAAATGGTTACCTTGAACGTGGGTATTACAATAAGCGTTGAAAGGAGGCTCAATTTTGGGTGCTCAATCAGCAAGCCCAGACCAATTTCCGGCAGGCTTCTGAATGCACGGAATGCTGTTAATCGTCAAAATTACTGGACCGATTACGAGTTCATAAAAATACTCTTTTGGCGTTCACTCTCAATTAATGCGAATATGTTGAGAGGCAAAAAAGTAATCGCGTTAAGTAGTATTTAATGATTCATATAAGTATGCTATCGAGAATTTTTCGATCGATTATCAAGCAATTTTATCATATTTTCGTATTTACAAGGCATTATTTTTAATGCGTGTAAGAAAAAGGGCTATTAACTCGTCATTATTGACACAACGTCTTGTTATCTTTCAACGTGGGACTTCGTGCCGAAATGGTCAAAGTACACTTTGTATGCGCGGAATTCTTGGCAAGAAATTATAATTTCTTACCAAACTTTTGATTAATGTTTACTTTGCCATTTGGATAAGGAAAAGTTATTTACATTCTGCTCATTCTGAATTAATACAATTTTCAACTTTTCTGGTTAATCATCTTTTATTACATTAAAAATTGAAAATTATTATCTAAGTAAAATTGAAATAATACAATTTGATTAAAGTTTTTAATTTAATTTAAAGAAAAGAAACAAATTATTAACTTTTTATGAGACCATTTATAAACTTTTTTAACTTACAAATGATTCTGTTTTAATCTTAGTTTTTGTTATAAAATATAATAATATTACTTAATTTAAATAAATTTATTTACAAAATGTAAAAATGTTCTATCTTTTTTCATACAAAAAAGATAGAACATAAAAACTAAAACTATTCCTTCAAAAAATATAAATTAATGAGTTTGTCCAAATATGTAATTTTCAATGTAATATTTACTTTTAACTTATTTTCTAGTAATTACAAATGAAACATTGCTTTTTTGTTGGAATTTTCATTACAATACTTAAAAAAAATTAGTTACATAAGATCCAATGACAATTCCTTTGAAATTTTGTAAACTTATTCTCTTTGAGTTTTATTTAAACATATTATAATTTCAAGCAATTCCGAACATGGGATCATATTTTAAATCGTCAAAATTGTAAAATTCCCATAAGACTCAATGCATTTTGTTGCGATTTTTAACAATTTGTTGATTAAAAACCAATGAGATGATCTTTTTGAAATTTTGTACAGTATTTTATTTCATAATTCTGAACAACTAATATTTTTTGTAACAAATTCTTATCGTTAAATTAGTTCATGCCTCAACCTCCTTAACTAAGATGACGTGAAAATCAATTAGGGTTAAAACATCTCATGTTAATTCTTAAGCATAATGCTACCTGTTAAAAAAATTATTACATCCTGTCAATGGTACTTACGATAAATAATAATCATAAAACAATAGACATCGCGTCTTACAATACAGCACGATGTAGACAAGGGACGATTATCAATCAACGATGCCGAGAAGATGATTTGATTTATCAAGTCCCCACCAACTTTGCAGTTCTTCTCTGATTTAATTAATTTCATAGATAAAAATGTACAAATAATTTTCAGCTTCAGAGTTTAAAAAAATATATAAATTATTCATAAACGTCCGAAGCCCGCGAGATGTGATTAATTTACGTAATCTGACTTGCAAATTCGTCGCAAGCATCTTCAATTTCACTAACCAATGAAAACTTAATGACATCCGCGTCTAATTACTGCGAGGCTTTGTGAAAAAAATATCTTACGAAAACAAACTTGTAAGGTGTTCAAATTTTTCTATTTGAATTGTAAACTTGAAAAAGTGAATGCAGTTACTAATTGAATTTAAAACTGAAGTAAAGTATATTTATAAACCCATAAATACACTGAGAATTTAAAAGCTAATTAAAAAAGTGAAGTAGATTAAAATGGAAAAGCTATTTATAAGAACGTGACTATTATATAATATAATATCATAGTTTGCAAAATTTTTTGCATACTTTTAACTGTTTTATATTTTTTTATATTAAGCGTGTCAACTCATTCTTCCTCAAATATGTAATATTTTACGAAATTATTCTTTTTTTCCTCCGCATTCACAGTAAATTCAATTTCAATGTTTCAATTTTGTTGCAACTTCCAATACAAAAAGTTGTTAAATTAATTATAAGTTTTTATACTACACTGAAAAAATTATAGTCGATTGTTTAATCATAAATTAAATTTGAAATCACGAATGAAAATTACTTTGACCTCGTTCGATATTTTTGAAGTATAGCAGCGTACGAGCATACTCGAAGATTTTAAATCGAAATCGATCGAAAGGCATCCTCTACTAACATTGGAATGATTACATCTAAACACTTTTGAAATCGATATGAAATAACTCAATCTGAAAGTAACCCAACATTTTCAATATCGACCTAAATGTACTCGAACAGCTTCTTCGATTTGAAGATATCTGAGGATCATCAGACAAGATTAAGGATATACATAATTAACATATTCTGCGAGAAACATATCTTAGATATCACACTAAATATTATGAAAGCTTGCATGCGTTACTAAGAATGAGAAAAATCTACTTACATCATTTAGATATATATATTAGAAGAAATCTATATGTTACTTTTGACTTCAATAAAACTGTGCAATAAAAATCGAATTTACGAATGAATCCCTGAAATCAAAGTAGAATCAAAAAGTGTGATCTTCGTCGTTTGCTGTGCGGTTAGCGGCAATTTGGTTGGAATTTGTAATAAAATGGGTTTGAACTGATCGGGTCATTTATTTAAGTTGGCAAGAATCTCGTGTTATTCGGACTTTCGCGATTGGACGGTCGATCTTGTACCATAGCCTTGACCAACGATACGTAGATTCTCCGATAGCGACAGCTCTGACTTAGGTCTTTCGTTTGGTATGACAGACGACTGAGCGCTCACTTAAACGATGAATAATGCGCCACTTGACGGGTTAATAAATATATCTCATGTCACTATGCGTGTACTATATAACCAAGTTAATAATCATAACAGCAACAAAGACACAACTGAAAATGAATCGCCGTTGAAACTGATTTCAGTCGTTTCTTTTCGATCTAGGCGAAAAAATGGATTAGAAGATCCAGAGTGATGAGTTATGGTTTCCAATGGTGCAACGATCGAGTACTTTTTAGCGTTGCGCTACGCTGAGAACGATGATTTGCGGCGATGATGAATTCCTTTGGTACAAGTTAAATGTATGCTTACAAAAGCAAAGAAATAAGCGATCGTACTTTTGATTTATTTGTTATTTGTTTCAGCAAACTTTGTATCCGAAAAATGCCCAAGAATTATTGGAATAAAATTAGTTTGTTTACTCGAGAAATGATAAGGGAAGATTTGTAACAATGAAATAATGTAGAGATACTGCATATGTTAAACAAATTTGCATCAATGGCTAATAATGTTCCTTCAATGCGATGTCATTTGAGTCAATTGACATCATTATTTGTGAGAAAGTTATGCACATGTGATTGTGATAAAAATAACCCCTTCTGTTCGTCTGACGTTCCAATTATCGTTTCAATAATTATTTTAAGATTTGCTAATAAAATACAAATTAAAAGAATTAATGAATTTTATTACAGTGTATAGTTTATTTATCATAGGAAAAATTTGTATATGGATTACACATATTCAACCTTAATGTTAAGATATTTATTTTGTTAACGAGCAATTCTACAATTTGTACAATTGTAAAAAATATACCCACGCTGTTTAAATAATGTTATTCATTTATATAATTTTTTTCTTTTAGTGTGCACAAATTTCTTCCAGTTTAATTCTTACTACTGGATATTAGGAAGAGCCGTTATTTGATTATTTATTTGATATTTCAGTTTATTTTCAAATTTACCACAAATAAGGAAGAATGTTAATGTTTTCTCTTATCTACTCTGAGTTATTAGCAAAAGCACCTTCAAAAGATCATAATTTTACGTTTATTAATAAAATTAAATTTGACTGTGAGGTACTTTTGTGCATATTAACCTTATTTATTATTTTACTGCATTAAATGTAAAGATGATCACGGTTTTCCGATATCTTTAATTGGTCTCTTGATTTAAACTAACTGTATTTCTTATTTTTATTTATTTTTAGTGGCTCTTCATATTTTTTCGTTGAATGGATTGATGTAAAAAGAACTTGTAAAAAAAATTGTATAAACAGATAATTATTTCTGATAATACATCTTAATAATACTTATTTAATCAATAATATATTTATGCATTTTTGCATTTATTTATTACATTTTGCAATAAAATGCTTGTAGATAATATATGACGGAATTGCAGCAGTATACATTACGCTCCCGAGTAAATTTCTACCCTAGTTTTCAAAGTGAATCTAGCCAGATTCAACTGTTCTCTGTTCAGGACCTGGATAAAACATCTACGGAGATTCTAGCTAGTAACATCACGCTCTATAGGCCTAGTTACTAGCCAAATAAAACTGGTTTGATATATTTTAAATTTAAAAATTTATTTATTTAATTGTTTTTGTTATTTACAAGCAATATTTTTATGATTCATTCACGATAAAGAATATATAATTATTACATAAAATAATTTATTTAAAATCATTAAGCAATAGATCCCTTCTTTTTGAAATTTATCTTTCAATACACAATTTTGATGAATGTAAATTTTTTTTAATTAATTTCTAGCTTTTACTAATTTAACTGTCTATTAGTTTTCATGTATTATAAAAAGTCAAAAATTATTAATAAAAAATACATACGAGTATTATTGAGTATAAGATATAATTAATTGCAACTATTAAAAGTAGACATGATTCAATTTATTCGATAAATATTTTTACAATTATATTTCAACTGTTATATAATTAAATAACTATTTATTTCCGTTGCTAATATAAATAATAGAAAACAAATTCTACTTATGTTCTGTAACCTATTGCAAACTTACTGTTAATTTATAAAAAATATCTTTCAACATTATATAAATAAACATTTCTGGACAATGTTAAAGTAGCTAGTCAGATTGTGAACAGTTTTTCATGTTAAAATCGAGAACAGTTTTTAGCAGAACAAAAGTGGCTCAGTTCAACTACTCAGTATCTAAATAGTTACTGTACAGTTTTACATATTGAAAAAGGTACTTTCATTAGTGAAAATTCATTATTTCGTATGCATAAGATTTCTTAACTAGTATCTTTCTAGTACCATTCATACCAATAATTTGAGGAGAAAAACTAACCAGTATCTAATCAGTATTACCTAATCTAGTGAATCTGATCTAAGTTTAACTAGAATCTAGTTTGAACTAGTCAAATTCTAGGCAGATTTTTAATTGAGTTATATTTTGTAAAATATAATAACTTTTTTCATTATCAAGAAATAAATAATTATGTATCATACATTGTCTCTGAGAAAACTCAATGAAAATTGTTTTTATGTAATAAATTATTCGCAGTAATTCGTGAATAATTTATTTTATCATTATCAGTTGAGTTAAATTCGATTGCACTCTTCCATATCAAACTTAATAATTTTTTCGACGAGAAAGAATTAAACAAATTAGCAATACCAAGGTAAGAAAATGGCACTCACATGTATATAAGACAAATGTACTCATTATTTATAAGTATAAGTAAATTACATTCAATTTCTTGTAATTAAGTTTACATTAAATTCAACTGAAATTTCGAAATTACCTTAAACTTTTGAAATTAGATTTTTTTTCTATTCAATGAAAAACACGATTATGTTCTACTTCATTTGTTTCGGGGTATCTATGCTCTATTCACGAAGTTCTTGTTTTTCATATATTCATATACTGCGCGTATTATTATTGAACAGAAAGATCAGCGGAATTTAATTTGCTTTTTAAACAGGAATATTCAAATTAGCCTGAGAGTTAATGTATGCATGTTGTAGATTTATCATCTTCTGCATGATACAACTTCATTTCCTAATAAGACATATAGAAAGTGAAAGAAAATCAGTGATTTCGGTTTCAGTTTAGCTGATTTGTTGGAGATGTTTCACTTTTGCTCGTGGGAAACGTTTCGATTCGTGTGTTGTCGCTCGAGCATTCATGTTTTTCGAACCGTTAAGGTCTCTCAAACTTTTACGACCGCTATAATTTACAAAAAGTGACTATTTATTTCGATTCGTCGTTTTATTATGTCATTCAAATCAATTTACATACTTGCACCTATGTCCATATTTTCCACATCGTTTTCGGATATTTCGAAGAAAAACTATGTTAGCCTTGTTATGTAATAAACATATTCATTTTATCAATTACCATCATTAGATATTATCTTTATTCTGAAATGATATATATATTTTACTTGAAAAACATGTCACGTATTTAAATTCGCTTTTGTAAAACATAATATTTTAATATCATAATTAAAATATATACACAGAAGTTCACATTTTCATTATCTTTAATGAAACTGAACATTATATAAACTAATATATTATGAAAAAAAGTTTACTGATTTTTGTACTAATGCTTTTAATTAAATTTAATTATGGTGTAATTAGCAAAGTATATAATTCAAAAACTCAATTAATAATATTAACACCATGATTGATTTAACATTTGATTCTTTTCAATTTACTGTTTTTTTCGAAAAGTTTGTGCATTGAATGATGCATTGAATGATTTATTTAGAATATAGTAAAATAATATTTACAGCTAATTACTTTCAGTTTTAACAGGAATGATGTTTTTAAAATCAATTATCTGGTTGTTCAAATAAGTATACAATGGAGTGTTGGAATTTCTCTAATATATAAACTAACTTTACATCGTATCAAATAAGTTTTGTTGGGGAAAAGCTGTTACATTATTACGACAAAACAAAGTTGCACATGGAAGAGTTAGCAAACTTGATATTAAGTTTCACGTTCAAATTTCATATTATTCGACCTCCCGATTGCGATAATATATTCATAAAATTAACAATTTATGGTTTCTCATTACCAACACTGGATGCTACAGTAAAATACAAAAAACAGCTCAATGAAAAATCGCGTTTGTTTATAATTCTTTATTTAAAGTTTTAGAATTAAATTTTGTTGCTGCATATTTTATTACTGATAATTTTCCATTCACGTTGGTTTTATTTTTCAAAAACATATCTGCACCTAATAATAAATTACAGAATGTAGTATCAAAGTCGATAGAAAAGTTTCTTCTCGAGTTTCAAATCTATGCCATTTCCTAAATAAGTATGAACATGTGAGAAAAGTTCAAAAACAACATTTGTCATAGTTTGAATCATATATCATAGTGAGAAAAAATTATCTTAACCATCATTGTCATTCACAAACTAAAAGATAAAATCTATAATAGAATTTCTGAATACAAATGTATATTAATTGAATGGCTGTTCTTATTATGCAATACAAAAAAGAAAAATATTCGTTCCAGGCATAGTTTAATTAAAAAAATTGTTTATCATTTCTATTCTGATATCGCAATTGTTATTATAATATTAAAAATAATAATAAATGTAAAATACAAATATCAAGTATTTCACTACAAACGCGATTATAAATAGTACATCTGCTAGATTAAAAAAAATAGAAAAAATGTAATTTTATCAGATTTGTTTAAGAAAATACATTCTGAATAAAATTAAGGTTACTTGTGAAGCGTGAAAAGGTTATTTACAAAAATCTGATTCGAAATCAAGGACTAAATAAGCGAACACGGAAAACGGTGACTAGCATTATCTGGAGAATAAAATAATCCTGGTAGCAATAGTGTTTGGAGGCGAAAAAAAAGGTTTACGAGAAAAAGTAATGAATGTATCGGTGCAGCTGTCTGGTCGCGCGAGAAGAAGAAGCGGCATCGATTGAGAAAAAGAATATCCGCGTTAGCGCAACCGTTACGGCATCACATTGCGTGACTACGTAAAGTCGAATCAAACGCCGGAGCGGATAAAGAATTTTACGCTTGTGCGAGCACAAGTCTGAGAGGTGGGTCTAGCTGAATTTATACCGGCGATTCTTATCTTGGGCGTACGTATTTTGACTTTCACGAAACGCACAATTAAGAGCTTTCATTAATCATTATTAACCTCGCCGTTTAAGTAAATATCAGACATTTCGTGCGAAACGCAAACGTCCGAAAAAACCAACAAAGAAGAAAGGCAAAAATTGCAAAAACAAACAGTATACTGCATTACACTGTAATTTTACATCCAACAATCATCTACTCGTACAAGTTCTTGAGAAATATTTTTTATGCGTGTGGTTTTTCATCGATAAGTATTATAAACAATACATGGAAAGCTCTAATTTATTAACGTTGCTTTTCTTTTTTTATTGTTCAATCAGAATAAGATATTACCCTGTAATTAATATTTGTATCAGAATTGAATATACGAAATTTCGATGAATATTTATGAAAAGCAGACATTGAAGATAACGTTAAATAAAATGACATGTGTACTAATATTTACTTAGGTTATTTTTAATTATTATTAATATTCATTAGCAAGGACTTCAAAGTGCGTCTAATGTAGTAATGTAGTAAGTAACTAATTTAAATGTTATCATAATTATTCAAGATATGGTTATCAAACAGGCACACACCTCAAAATTTATTCCACTTTTGTTTGAATACTAGAATGTATTATTATATATATACATTATAGTCGTTATGCTAATTAGCATTTAGTTTAGTAATATTATTAGCACGTTATTTTGTTAATATTTTTGTTTACAATGTATTTATACTTTGAAATCCATCATTACTTCAGTACTTAAGAAGTTTAAGTGAAAACTTATAAGCTCTGTTGGTATTATATTAAATTACGGTGTAACTATTTCATATATGTTCATATAGTGTTTATAAATAATGTAAAAAAATTACTGTAAATAGTATGATTAAAATTAAATGATTACATGATCCTAGATCGTTGGTTAACAATGTTTTTATTTTATTTATTATTAATTATAAGGATTAATTTTACTTGAAATTTATTTTCAACCTATATATACGCTAAATAAAAGTCTAATAAAAGTTACTATACCATTTATAAACCTGATAACTCGACATCAGTGTAACAAAATAATAGTAAATAATATAAAAAATGTATTATTGTGTCGTGACAATTTTTAGGTTACATTATAGGTTTTATTAAATCACGTAATAAAAATATTATTTTTAATTTTTTTTATTTTTAATTTTTATTAAACGTCACAATAATTTTTATTAGACTTTTATTTAGCGTATATATTTTACTGAATGAAACTTATATTTTACAATATAGTTTGTTTTATAGAATAATGTAAAAAGAACTGTAAAGATGTTTCAGTCACAAGAACTGTGCTTTTTAAATATAAATAAAGATTTTCTTTTTCAACGTAAAAATGCACATTTGATATTGAAATAACTTATACGAGTTACATATCTGAATTCAATCGAAAATGTAATGAAAATCTTGGTTTAACATTATAACGTAAAAAGAAAAGATGAAATGTCAGATAAGAAACTTCTTTTAAAACTTTCATAAAATGCATTATATTTTAATATGATAAAATATCGATTAAGTTGTTAAAAAGCAGCTTTTTTTTCATCAAAATAAAATCGCATGACGGATTGATTAAACAAAAGTATACAGTTATTTCTGAAAATTTTCGAATTACAAAGTAACTCGTTTCACTTAATTGGGTATTGTACAGTCGACGAACTATACTAATCTGATATTTATTATGCTAATAATGACCATCTGCATTGTGTTTTATTGCTTTTGCAGTTAATGAATGTTGCAGAAAAAAAAGAAGAAAAAGAAAAATACTGGAAATAATTGTTATGGAATCGTAACAATAGCAAACTATTTTGACTGAACTTAATGCCCATCAAGGAGCAATTGAAACAATGAAAATTTGCACAGAACAAAATTCGTAGAACTGCGAAACGTTTGCGTTTGAAAATAAGACGCCGGCGTGTATTTAATTACTCATGTACCAATTACGTTGAAAACTGGCAAGTTAATCGCGAGCCAAGAGCAGCATATAATTTCGATTCAGTCTGGTCAAGTATACATTTTGTGTAAATAAGTTTCTTGATGCACATCACAGAATCCTTTTCGATCAGCGTACTTTGTCAGTAATTTTGCTTCCGTACCTACTCAGTGATGATACAATCGATATACTCTTATATAAATAGAAGCGATACGCCAAACCAGTCGACATCGTCTTGAATATTATTCGCTCCAGGCAACGAGTCTGTGCCAAAGGACGGCCTTAATTGAACTAATTACAGCAAGCCGACTGCCGATGAATTATATCGATAAATCAATCGTATATTCGATTCCAACTCGTCGTTGCTTTTTTTTCTTCTTCTTGTTTTTCTGCTTCGTTTTTTCTGCTCATAAATTAAGACAAATAATTTACAATGCAACGCCGCTTCCCGCAACGGCCAACAAACAACTTTGTTACGACTTCTGCTCCGAAATTAATACCACTCTCATTCTCTCTAATTCATGGTTTCGCATCCTGCTAATAATGCAGACCTGTCTTCAACTTACAATTTTAAGAACATTTTTGCATCTTACAAATGTACTTGAAAATTTTGCCTTAATTAATGACTTTGTATTAATCGCTTTTGTTTTCATTTCAACATTTTTTATTTTCAAGATGAAAGATTGCATTGTATAATTATTGAAAATTTGCATTTTGTATTAAAATTGATATTATTATAGTATGTTTATATGTAAATTTATAATGAATACTATTTATTCTTAACAGAATATTAATAACATAAATTCAAATAGCGTAATAAATATTCTTAAAATTAATTTTGAAAAATATATGTAATAAATGAAGCTTCAAATAACCAGGGGCCCCGGAACCTCTTAAAACGGCTCTGCAGAAATGTATTTAACGCGGTGATGTATCGATTAAGATACGACGAGACGCGAAATTACCTTTCATGATTTATTAAAACATTTTGATAACATTCCAGTGGACCAATAATGACGCTCGAGTGCCGCACTTCTTTTCTTTCCTTTTTTGCCAAAGAAAATTCTTGCTAGTTCTTAATTGGTGGCGCTGACGAGTATTTTTTTTTAATTTTATAAACAACTTACAAGTCTTTCAATGAAAAGTATATTATAGACTGGTAATGAAAGTCTATGTCGGTGCACGAGGCGCAGACAGTTAATTTTCTATTAAGAAAATGTATTACTTTACCAACCAGCGTTAAAAATTGTAATTTTATTGTTAAAAAATTTAGTCATCATTTACTTATTATAACAACGATGTTGAGAGCAAAAATGATTTTGTAACTTCGTTATATTGTTTTTTGTAATTATAATCAATAGTTTTTTAAGTACTGGTATATAATTTGTTTAATTATTTTTTCAAATAAACGCAAATATCAAAACATCAAAAGCATATACTTTGAAACTCATAAACTTTTTATACATGAAATAATTGTATTGATTCTTGGTTATAAAGGTGTAGTTTTATGTTTTAGCTGAGAAAACCTGTTGCTCCTTAATAACACCGCAGGATATCCAGTCTTTATTCATGAAAGAATGTTTTATTTTCTCGATAATTACCGGATTTTCTTGATGTTTAACTTTGTTAGTTTAACAAATAACATATTTTTAAAGAAGGAAAAAAAACATAATTAAAGAATTACTCTTCAAATACTGTTTGAATTTTTGAATCTTTATTCAGACAAAATTTATTACTCTGTTTCTTGGCATAATTTTCTTGTGTAACTTATAGTTAATTATGTTATAAAAGTTACAAGCTTAGACCGCATTATAATAAACTATTGATTTACTTTTTTAAGTATTTAAGAAATATATCTATATATTTTGTTCTAACAACTGAATTTTCAATCTAATCTAATACTAAAACATTCACGAAATTTTCAGTAAGATACTTCGAAACAAACTTTTACATGATATTCAATAACATTGCTTTTCATAGTATTATCGAATATGAATATTGTGCTACTCTTTCATTATGGAATGCCATATAGAATTTCAAGCGGCACGAGGTAGAGGTGCAATACTTTCAAGACAAGATAACTTTGAGCCAACTTACTTCAATGACGTTTATGATGTATAACATCATATAATTTTTATCTCGAGCTTTTAAAAGTACGGTTTTTACTCGAACAAAGCTTTCTTATATATATATAATATCTTGAAAGAATAAAACAAGCATATCTACAGTGAGACCTTGAAGGTTCTAAAGTTGAGTAGACATTGTCGTGATAAACATCATAAAAATATCCTCACTTTTTTGAAAGCAAGAGTTTTTTGTCACGCGCGTCTTAATTATTACAACTGATCTTTTGTAGAATTCTCTTGTACTTGCGTCGGAACAAATATTTGTTTGTAAATCTTTTTGCAATATTTCATTTTCCCTTTTTTACGACTCAAAAATTTTCGATGATTAAGAAATCTTGCGATTTTCATAGAACACTTTTCTATTAAAACCGTTCATTTTCACTTAAGGGTTAGGTTGCTTAATGGTCGTAATAACCATAAAAGTTTACGACTAGACATAGATGCCACCAGTGTACCCGTTGCAAAAGAAAATAAAAATATTTCTGAATGAGAAAAGGTAAAATGCCAAAGTAACTTTTTATAACGTTGGTGCCGAAAATAAAAAAAGTGTTTCGTTACTTTTTTTTCAATCCTTCCCAGGCCGACAGTTATTGGGATTAGTTGTAATTTTTTTGAATACGCCCAAATAAAGTGAACGTCGAACGTGCTGACTGAAAAATCTTTTTAGCAGTTAAAAGATTTGTTTTGAAATTTGTACTATTTCCAAAAAATTCATACTTTCTTTATTACAAACAGAAACACACATTCAATGCAATAAAGATTTGTGGAACTAATTTTAAACTGACAAACTTTTTACATCTCCAGCGATGATATTTAAGTTTAGACAATTAGTTAAAAAACATAGTTTTTAGTTTGTTCGATTTGCATGTCTAATTTATAGCATTTAACTTTTATCTGATACCTCGATCTTAAGTTAACATAAAAATATATGTATATTAAGAGCACAATTGTAAGAATTTAGCTCTTTTTGGTTAAATTTGTTTGTATCAGATTTTTCACCAAACTTTCTCATAATCTTGATTCATATCTCATTAGAGGAACAATAATGAAAAGAAACTTTGGATTAAACGAATAAGAAAAGACGAAATACTAACATACTTCAATTAAATTTTACATTTTTTTTTAAATATTATTAAAAAGTAACAAAATTGAATAACGATAACAGACATGTTATTACTGGTACTTATTTTTTGCTTAGAATCAATTTTTATTAACAAATAAAAAAAGTCAAACCCCTCTACTTTATTTTTACCTTGTAATATACAAGGAGTTACTTTAC
Organism: Gryon sp. ZL-2020; assembly: GCA_022817425.1. Taxonomy (NCBI): domain Eukaryota; kingdom Metazoa; phylum Arthropoda; class Insecta; order Hymenoptera; family Scelionidae; genus Gryon; species Gryon sp. ZL-2020. The sequence goes on along the minus strand of JABFPJ010000203.1, from coordinate 37,121 downwards.
TGTTTATTTTTAATAAACAAATTGGAAAGTTATTTATTTTTATACAGAATATTAAACGCCAATGAAAGAATCTATGCTTTTATGTAGAAAGATATGAAATTACAGCAAAGTTATAGTAACATACCGCAAAATTGAACTTGTCTATTCACGCGAATCTACAACTGTTTAAACTGTATTATCGTAGTGCAAATTGCTTTATTCAATTTGTCGGAACAACAATCATACGGATAAATAATTTAGCCACATTTAGAACAATGTAACCATTGATGTGATTCGATCGAGGTAATTGCGTTTTCGATTGTTGTAAAGTCAATAACCTTTGACATGACATTTTTTGTAACGATTTGTGCACGTAATAAATCTCACATATCCGCGTCTCGCTGAAAAGCAAATAAATAAAAAAAGGTTAACTCGCCCATTTGTGCTTTTTATTTAAAGTGTTGAATAATATTAAACTGCTCACGCGATATTTCCTGCAGACTTTGTGGTTTATCAATTATCTGCGCTGCTAATCAATTCTTCTAAAAAAAGTTTTGCATTTATTTAGTCAACGCTTAATAAAACGTAGAATATAAACTTTTAATGTAAAACGTGACACAGTAAATCAAATTGTAATTCAATGATGTGACTTAATATATATGCTACAGTTAAAATTAAAATATTTATAATTTATTAACATTCAGTATTAGTTTATAAAGTTGCAAATGCTTACCCTTCAACATAATGTATTTTGATTATTTCTAACTATGAATGAAAACAATTTTAGTTCATTTTATGTTTATGTTTTGTTATAAATTATTATTGATAAATGAATTATAGTGATAATGTTAAATTTTCATTTCAATATGTTGTAATGCGGAAAAACGTATGTTAAATAAACGTTTATAAAGTATCATTAATTTTGTACGATAATACAAGTGTAATTGGATTATTATTTATAAAAAATTAATGATCAAAGTTTAAGCATACATTCAAAATTTGAATAATCAGCATTTACAAACAGAATTCTGAATCCGAATCGCATATTCTGTAAATGATTGTATTGGATAAGTTGCCAAACTTATTTTATGTTGACTATTCCAAAGTAAAAAAATGCTTCGTAACAAATGTAATTTGAACTAAAGTAATTGTAAAACTTTAATTCAATATTATTAGATATTCCTTTCTTTACTTCTACGTAACTTCATAAAAAAGAAACATTGAATGTGAATACAATAAAAGTTCCAGTTTAATTATATGTTTTTTTACAGTCTGTGTACATTTAATAAATAAGAATAAATTTTAAAAGTTTTAATTGATCAAAATTTGATGTAACTATAAGAAAGTGCTTCATAAAGTTTGAGATGGAAACTTTTTCTAATTAATAGAATACGCGTCATTAACTTTATTTTATGCGTATAATGAAGAATAGTAATTTTTACGAAAAATGCGGGAATCAAATTTTTCAGTTTGCGCAAAAACAAATAGAATGAATAAAAAGCTGAATATAACTTCATTACTGCTATTAAGTTTTTAAACTCCTTTGTTATCTTTTAATTACACCAAGCGCACAAAGCTTGAAAAAAATGTAGCACACTCACGCGGGAAAGTTTCCTTTTTCAAACAATATTATTAAATAAGAAATTGTCGTGGTTGGTGCAAATTTAATTCCACGTTAATGCTATAAAGATAGGACAGCAAAGAAACATAAAGATAGTCGTGTGAAATAAACAGTTCAAAGATAAAATTGGCTGAATGAAAGAAAGTCGACAATATTGTGGCCTGAAAACTATCGAAAACTAATTAATATTGTATCTCTGAGTGATATATCGTCCTAGCGGAATAGGATGAAAACAGAGAAAATCCAGTAGTGAGTAAAATATAGGAAAATGGACTATTTTGCTGGACAAACAGTGTCGCGTCTAACTGACAACTTGATCGATTGTATGTTCATGTGCACTTGTTTTATGTAGGCCAGGGTCACTTTTTTAAAAGATCTACTAAAATTCCATTATTTTATACATCTATTATGGTATTTCAAATATAGAAAACTTCAATGAAATTTAAAGTCATGCTTTATAATGCGAACAAGTTTAGCATAGTAATATGGTCTTTCACAATAAAAATTAATGAAAAATACTTTGATTCGACTAATGCGCATTCAATTTAAAAATAATTCAAGTTCATCATCTTGACGTCGAATTATTTATCATTGGCCATTTTTGCACTTATATAATATATTAATTTTAACTATAAAGGAAGTTCTTTACTTTGCACTCAATAAGCTTATGAAGTAGGATGTGCTGCACGTGATAATAATTCGGATTGTAATTCATATCGGCCGATATGAATTAGTTTCAACAAATACCGGTATAGAATCTGTACCGATATCTATGCTATAGATTTTGGTTGCCCGTCAACGTAAAAATTAATTTATATTTTTGATTTAACATTCCAAGTGAATTGATTTAGTGTCACTTACCTTTTTAAAGAAAGCTTGACTTTGCTGCAAACCTGAAAATCAAATTATAGGATTTATGCATTAATATAATGTTTGATCATAAAAATCGTAAAAATGTGTATTATTAAATAAATTGATATCCAAATTTGTTCTTTTATTGGATAATAAAGTATTTTTTCATCAAATTTATGAAATGTATATTTAAATGAATTGTTAACGAACGTATTTTATATTGAAAAATGTATAACACATTAACTTGTATCAAGATGATTTAAAATTATAAAACGTTTGAAAAATCAATGCTAAATGCATAATCAGCACATTGTCAACATATGCGCGAATATGTAAATGGATTAAATTCCAAGCACGTAATGAAAGTAATGAAGAAAATGCTGGTAGCCGGTGTCTGAGACAAAAGCAATTAATCGAAAATAAATGCGATCAAGCGAGTCAGACATCATATACATAGCATGCCCTCATTTCATTCTTATTCGTAGACTTGAAATGAAGTTGGACGGGAAATGATGCTCATCGATCAACACTAATCACGATCAACATTATATTTAAGCAACGTTCACACGATCGAAAATCAAGGCAGAATGAGACTAGTTAGTTGCCGTGTGAAACAGGTCTGTCTTCAAAATTGAATAATCAGATGCATTATTTTGTAATCAAGTTTTGCATGTTTATGATATGTTATAATCGTTCAAATCGCCGAAATAGCATACATAAAAGTTATGATGTGTTTATTTTACTTCATAAATGATGTTATTACTTCACCCAGCGAAGATTGTATAAAGATTGATAAGTAGCAATCATTCATTTATGCGTAATATATATTTTCAATATTTGTAATAAAATAATATTAGAATTTCTTATATTACAAAATTCGAATAAAACTATAAATTACGATGAACAAATTATTTTATTTAAATTTTTGCATGATGTGTATTATTAATAAGATATATTTAATTATTTGTACATAATTAATATTCTTATGTTTATAACAATCACAATATAGTTCGTTGAAACATTTGTGTGAAAGCATGATTGATTTAAATTCTACAAACTGACTTTACATCATCTCGCCATACAACTATAACCAGTCTATTGTAAGTAAAAAGTATTTTTAGTTATAAATTCTATATTTCATAACTAAGAATAAGCTTCCTCCAATCTAATACAAAAGCTTAGCGAACTATAGCTATGATAACTTCAAATTAAACTTACTTTATAATAAGAATTATCTTTGAATCAGTAAAAATAGAAAATACCTAAGTTTTAATGTTCACATAATCAATGAAATAAATGTATAACAGTTAAGAATGCAAGAAAATATTTCATTTCAGAATTATATAATTCCGTATAGCTGTAGGTTTCATATGATATAAAAAATGTTGTACGTAAAAAAGAATATAGTACAATATTATAATTGTACAATAGTACAATTGATAAATAAATACACTTGTAATAGTATTTTAATTAAAAGGTTAAGTAATAAACAACAGTTTAATCTATAGACAATAATAATGATATTGAGAATACAAAATTAACATGATTCATTCGATCCTTTAAATTTGAACGATTGTGCTATCATTAAAATATACTCTCACGCGATGTTTCCGTAAGTGCTTGCGGTTTATCTTCTATCCGCGTCAGTAATTAATACTTCTAAACATCTAAGGTTCTGTATCAGTAGAAGCAAACATGACATTAATAAATACAAAGACATCATTTTCATTGCAATAACTTAATGATTGCTTTCTAAATTACTTGATTATTCCATAACAAAGGCAAGTCAATTTATCATATACAAGTAAATTGATAAATAACTTATCGTGCGATTGATTTCAAAATGTATGTCTTTTCATACCAACGTGCGTTTAATAAATTTATTTCGCATCTTTCAATATTGAATATACAATTTAATAAATGATGACAGGTAATGACAAATTACGAAACGTTTTTGCACACGGAATCTGTTATTGAAACAGTTATTGAAAAAAATTAAATAAATCAAAAGAATCCTAGATATTGTATAAAAGAAAAAATCAATATTAATAAGATATTATGAACTAATATGATTTAAAAAAAACTGATGTAATTTCTTTGATGTCAACATAAGACTTAATGATAAATAATAAATAATTAGAAAAATGTTGTCTAAGGAACGGTAATGTTAAATTAAAAGACAATAATTATACAAAACAAACTTTTTTATTTGTTCGATTCCTGTTGTGGAAACTTAAATTTTACAATTACAACAGGATAGAGATTCTTTTGCGCAAGAATTTTCTTAATAAATGTGGTCCAGCATATTTACATTAATAAAATAAAAAAGTGATATCATTACAGTTCGAACGATTAATTTATATATATTTATTTAATTAACTTTCGATCGTTGACGTACGCAATATTTACAAAAAGTATATAGTTACACTATGTACAGATCACTTTCTTAACATCTAGTAAGCGTTCGGCGATCGTTTCTTTCAAATTTTGTTTATTAACTTTAAAGAAACGATCGGATAGTCTTAGGAACGAGGGTGCCCCAAGTCACGATTACTTGCACTTGACAATCGGAATGATTTTTCGTTCGCTCATTCTACTCATCTCTCTTCATCTCAAAGAGCTTTGGTGCTTACAGAAGAAAAATTGACCCACATTTTGAAGATTACGGACGAATATTTTCCTTAGTTTTCACAAGTCATAAAGATCAGCAAGTTTGCCATCAGTTTAAAGTTTGGTCTCTTACAAATACATAAAACTTTTCTCGTAGTTGTCATATGGCTTTTCAGTTCTTGTTCGCGCGGATACAAAAAAATCACGGTGTTTAAAGTTACACTAAAAAAATATTCTCAGTTCAGGGTTTTCTTATATTACTAAATCTGCAAATTAAAACATCACCGTAAGTCGCAAAGTCGACACTAGTTTGAAATGGGCCAAACTTTTGAAACTGCTTAATAAGTTAACTTTTATTGATTTAATTTAAATGTTACTAATTGCAGCACAAAATTTTGCAAATGAGTTGTAGTTCAGTCTATCGATTGAGCAACATTAAATTAATTGCTGGGTCAATGTTAAATAGTACATCGAATGAGACCTCTATGTAAATTTAATGAGTATGGAAAACTAAATTCGAATCATCATTCGTGTCTTAATTTGCACAAAAAAAAGATCTGAGAATGATAGTGAAACCGCGTCTAATAAGATTTCTTGGAGATAATTAACTCAAATTTCATTACACTATGAAATGGTTTGTATGTGCGCGTGAGCGCAAGGAACGTCGTAGTAAAAGTAAAAAAGAATAAAAGTTCAGTAAATTGCCGCGCGGTAACAAATTGTCTTATGAAGTGCAGTTATGTTTTGAAAGACTACAACTATTTTCTGACGGCACTTTGCGTTGAATAAATATCTAATAACTTTATTAAGTAAGAATAAATAGCATAAACAACTTAATCATTTGAAAAGATTTAACCCTATCACAATAACATTCAACATAATCACAAAAAATCAAATCAAATATAAGTTAATGACTTAGCAATGAAAAAGAACGACGTATCATTAATGAGAAATAAATTAATTAATAGCGGTCAATTTACAATTTGTTATACGTTCGTTTTTTGACATTACTAAATGTATACATTACAAATTATAGAATAGGCAGTTTCGATTAAATCTTTCCGTCTGTTGATGACTTATTTTGTACGATAATAAATGCGGTAACAAATTTCTCGTTTGATGATATATTTAATGACAATATTTCAATGAAACTATTTACGCGAGTGGCGTCGACACGTTTCGATCCTCGCGTGCTGTTATAGGAAAATAAACGTCGTTGTTAGCTTCGAATAGCCAAGCCGAATTTCACTCGCAACGGACGTTGTAAGGAATTATCGTTCGTCTCTGTCGTGTACTTTTCTCGTTTAACGATGCGAAAAAAAGAGGCGCGGAGAAGCAGACAAAGAAAGAAAGTCGATGGTGGCTAGGGTGCCTAGAAACATTAACGCGTCGCAAACGGGCGGAAATGAAAATGAGCCGTTCGATTTTGCTTCAGATATTAATGATAACTTTTTAGCATTTTAAAGGATATCTCATTTTAAAATAATATTTCTTTGAAGATGTACGAGTTGCACTTTTTAAAAGTGCATTGTATAATTTAGACTGGTGATTTCAGTTAATTAACATAATTAATTTCACTATGAAAAGGAAAGAATAAAAAAAATGATTTAGAGTATTATTTTTTTAACAAACAAACGGAGTATTAAATAAATTAAGATAAAATAAATTGTACAAAAGTAAAAGAGCTTTTCATGTAAATGAAGTATATAAGTAATAAATGTTTTTAGTGAAATTAAGATAATAATGTAAAAGTCATCCAAAATGAGTTGCAATAAATAAATAGACAAGTTTATCGTGAACATTCATCGAGTATCAAAATCTTGCATCATACTTAATTTCGTAATGCAGTCAAATGTGTAAAAAAATATAAAGCACCAAATGTTAATGGGACAAATAAGCGGTCGACTGAAATCCAAAACCTAAACTATATACAAGAAACGACGTAATTTATCCCATCTGAAAATATAGTACAGAGACGTGGCGTGCAGTGTTCTGGTCAGTTTAACATAATTTCGTGTCGTCTTTTTGTCCGTTTTCAGCTTCTATGACTACACCTAGGACTATCGCGTGCAGCAAAACCGCGTCTCGTACGAAAGCAAACAATGTCAGGGTGACACGCAGGGGCAACGAACGTGCCTACTCTCAAACGAAATAAGTACGAGAATTGACGGGCATTGGCGCAAATGATGGTGGCGCCTGTAGTGGAAGTTCAGGGATGGTACTGTACAGATGACTCCCCCTAGATGAAAGACTGGCTGGCCTTTGCTGTGTGCCGTTTGCATGAAGTGCGCTGTAGCCACCACCGTGGTTCTGGTGCTCGGCGCCACTATCTTCATCCTCGGTTCTACTGGAAGCAGAACTGACGTAAGTAGACTGCGTTGGGGTGGGAGTTGGTATATGGATAGGTACCAGTACTCCTGTAGGTTTGCTCCAGGTCTCGACAACGGAGGGTGTTGTAGCATACCGAGCTGCATTACGCGCCCTATCAGCCGTGGTTGTAGTTTTCTTGTCTTTTCGCTTATCCGCAGAGTCTGGCATGGCGTAGCGGAGTTTTTCCCAGAACCTTTTCTCGCCCCAAACAATGACCGTACACGTTTGAAGCAAAAGTTGCAATTCCGGATCTCGTGGAGTTGCACCTGGAGCTAACAGCACGATGATTCGTCTTCTTCTAGATGCTGGCCTGATACCCTCGATTGCTGCCCTGAGTGCTTGCCGGAACTCGGGATACTGCCATTCGTTGGTGAAGAAAATGGGAGAGAAAGCTATCACAATTCGCCTGGAAGCGGAAGCTGCTTGTGGTAGCGTTTCCTGAGGTCGTGACGGAGGTAGATCTCTCCAGTGAAGACAAAGAGCTAGGCCGTTTTGCTCGAGTTCTGCAGCCACGTACCTCGTTACGAAATCTTCGTCTTGTTCACTGTAGATGAAGTAACCGTCATACAATCTATCTCTTTCTTCGTCCGGTGGGGCGGCCACTTTGCCTAATCGTAGGCCGTATTTGGAATGGGCCCATAACCTGACATCCTGACGGAATGCAAAGGCCAGGGCGATGAGCAGACAGACCGCAATAATGACTACCAATGCACCTGCCAACAAAGGAACAAAACTACCTCCTACTATAGGACCACCTTCTCGAATGCCCCGTGAAATCGCCGCTTCCGTAGAAGGATCTCCGCATCGTTGAATCGCCTGAGTGAGAGTCTCGATGCCATCCCGACAGTACATCTTATCAGAGGTGTCACCACGATGCTCGGCCAACCAAGCACGTAAGTGCACCGCGTTGGCGCAATCACAGCTCCAGGTATTGCCTTCGAGTGAAATGGTTGTGGCCGTACTTACGACACCCGCAAGATCCTTCCACGGTTGGAAGTCAATGATCCGATTGTTATCTAGCCGAAGTACTTCCAAACCCTTTAGCTTCCTGAACGTCGTATTGCCAACCTTTGCGATTGCATTGTGATCCAGATAAAGCTCTGATACCTTTTCCACTTGATCGAATTCAAAGCCCTTGAGCTCGCGAAGCGAGTTACCTTCCAAATGGAGGACCTTGAGGCTATCGAGGCCGTTGAACGTGCGATTGTGGATGGTAGCGATGCCACTGTTGTTGAGGTAAAGCACCTCCAATCGCTTTTTGCCGATGAACACGTGACTACCGAGGTTTTCCAGTTCATTGCCATCGAGATAGATTTCCGTAGCGTCCATAGGTATTTGATCCGGCACAGACTTGTAGCCGGCGTTAGAGCAATCCACAACGTTGCTGGACCAGCTGTGATCATGATAGCAGGAACAGTTATCGGGACAGGTCATCTCGCAGTCGCAGGCGTCGAAGTCACAGCAGTGACAGAGCGCGAAGCAATGTGTCTCATATCGGCAGAGAAAATCTTTCGTTCGAAGCGACAGCAAAGGTCGCCGAGGTGTGGCGCGGGCGTGCACCATTTCGCAAGTGACGGAATCGAGATCCATGACGCGCGGGTGCTGTCGCGCTCGCGCAAGATCGTTGATTCGTGGTAACCATTCCATCGTGCAGTCACAAAGAATAGGATTGTTGCCGATATAAAAAGCAGGCAGCTCGCGATTGCTCGGTACCGGTTGCAGGTTAAGGGCCGTTATCGCCAGATGTTGCAATTTGTTGCCGTACAAAACAACTTTTTCCAAGTTGATCTTCTGTAGGAAAGTATTCGGTGCAATGTTCTTTATCTTGTTATTATTCAGGAACACAGTTTCCACGCTGTTTGGCAATGATATATCGGACAAATCGGTAATACGATTGTAGCTAGCGTCAAGCATCTTTATCTGAATACGGTTGCCGCTAAGAGAATAAAAATTACCAAGCTCGCTTATCTGGTTCGAGTGCATATCTAGCCAGCCTAGGCTAGGCGGTAGGTGGCTGTAATCGAACCATAACAATTTGTTATCCGACACATTCAGCCAAACGAGTTCCGAAAGATTGGCAAATACACCGCGAATCTCCGTAAGTTGGTTGCCGTCCAGCCTTATGGCCTGCAACAATGTGTTCTTGGCAAATGCATTCTGTTCGATGTGGCGCAGCTTATTGCTTGCAAGATTTAAAACTCGCAGTTGTGGCAGTGCCACAAAAGCATGACGCGAAATGTTTTCCAATTTATTATCTACCATTCGCAATCCATACAGTTGATCCAATCCCGTAAACGAGTTGTCGTCGATCACAGACACGTGGTTGTTACCGAGGTCAAGGGTCTTGAGTGAGGATAGTTTCTTAACAGCTGCAGGAATTTCATTTAACAAATTACCGCTCAGCGATAAATCTTGAAGCTTGGTCAGATTTGCAAAAGCATCGTGGTGCACTTTCTGCAGGCGGTTGTCTTCTATGAAAAGCTGCGCCAGTAATTTAAGACCCGCTGTGTGCCTCGCGTCAAAATTCACGATTTTATTGTGTGAAAGAGTAAGATATCTCAAATTTCGTAGCGACCCAAAACACTCGTCCGCCAAGCTACCGATTTCATTGTGTTCGAGTTTAAGAATTTGCAAATTGTGTAGACCCCGAAACACATTCGTGTCAATTTTTGTCAACGCATTGAACGACAAATCGAGGTATGCCAGCTCTCTCAGATGAGCAAACATATCACGATCAACCCATTGGCTCGTCAACTTGTTGTTACTCAGGTCCAAAGTCTGCAGCTGCTCCAGTCCGTCCAGCAGGCCCGGCGCGAGAATTGACAAAGAGTTATTACTGAGTATAATACGCCTGAGCTCTCGCATGCCGTTAAAAAGTTCAGGAGGCAGAGCTACAAGTTTGTTACTAGACATATTTAAATAAATCAATGATTCGAGACCGGCAAACGCATGATCTCCCACTGCGCCAATTGCGTTATTTTGAAGATTCAACAACACCAAACTCTTGAGACCACTTAAACTATCGTCCACTAACGCACTAATGTCATTATAACTCAAGTCTAATTCAGTCAATGAACTTCCGCACGGTTTATATTTCTGTGACAATCCCAATGACGAAATATCCTGAAGCTCATTGTGCGATACATTAAATGTCGTAAGTGTTGCAACCGGACAAAGCAGATCCACCGGCAGCGTCCAAATGTTATTGTACGATAGGTTAAGACTTCGCAGCTGATGTAGACCTCTAAGAGCATCCCGATTGAGCTCCGTAGCGACCGAGGACCAATCGCCGTTACGCGATCGCACGATCAGACTCTTTAGATTGTTGAAAGAGACGAACGCTCCGGCGGCCAGATAGCGCATCTTACAATCATCTATGCGAAGCCTCTCGAGCCGTGGGAGAGAAGCGAAGTAGAAACCATCGGCGCTCGACTCTGGCCGACTCGCGAACAACGGAACATCGTTGCATTCCAAGCCCAGGGAGATCACGGAGTCGGCCAGAGAGGTCGAGAGGTTACCGAGGACGGCAGGTGCATCGTAAATGCTCTCCAGTTGGCACACCAACGACTCCTCGTGCAAATCCTCTTCCTTCCTCCATAAGCATCCTTGCGGTGTTTCCGGATTAGCAGTGACAAAACACACGCCGATTGCGATCAACAAAATCAGGCGTCGTACATCCATTTTACGATGCCTTCTCTGATCGTCACAAAACGAACGGACTCTCTTGTAACACTGTTCTCATCCCGCACTGTTCACTTCACTGAACATTAAACTTAATCGAATTTTTTTATTAATAAAACTACGTATCGTTTTATAATTGTGTCCCAACATTTGCTAACAACAGTTTTGCACCACAGTTCAAATTGTTTCAAAACTACTAAATCATCGATACAAATTTTGTCGATTAACTTTTGTCACAAAAGAACACTTTGCGGCAACACGGCATATACGGAACCGAAGCGGAAGCGCGACGCTCCTCGTGAAAGCCGAGGACAGACTGAGCCTTACGAGCAGCGTTGTTGGTAAGTTGGCTGCGTGACTGGCAGCGTGGATTCTCTCTCCCTACTCGCCTTTCGGCTTCTCCCTCCGTCAGAATCGACTCATCCCTTCCCATGGCAAATTGTGATCCACACTACCAATCGTCCCGACCGGTACCTACACCCACGAATGCCAGACTGCGTGGATGCATTAGAGATCTGCTGGAATCCGAACGATTTTGTCACGATTTCACGACAAAAAGAAGGAGCTAATTTATATTTATGGGGTTCATGACTGAAGACGACTCGACGTTGTAATAGATTGGTATTACGATTGCCGGTCTCTGATCATCAGTGACTTCTTCTTCTTCTCCTTCTTCTTACCACTCGGACTCGTCTTTGTTTCCACGTAAAGATGTTTTGTCACGAAAAAAATGCAAATTTGGACGCTACGTTCGAGTAAATTTATAGGTTTTCATGTTGAAAACGTTCCAACTAATACCAGCAATGAGACTGAAGTGTTGTATTTGGAATATAATATACCATTAAAAAAAGCTCGTATTTTAAATAATTTCTGGTTATTTAAAGTTGTTTATATTATATTCATCTATTAATTGTATTTTATTTGATAAAAGGAAGATGATGTATTATTAGGTGTTAGAAATGTAATTTTCATTTGGAAACTCATTTCATCTGAATAAAATAATCATATATTAAAATAACTGGACAGTATTTTAATATGATCATAATTTGTATTATAACGAATTACAATCTCCAATTGTTTTCATTATATTAACATATAAAAGATATGATTGATATATTGAATTTTGTTGTATTGAAATTATGCTGTAACTTCGAGCGATTTAGGAAAATGCATATTCAAACAAGAATGATAATGCATAAAACCTTCTATTAAGAAAATAGATTTGATTTTCTTAAACGCTACACTAGTTTATGAATAATTAATTATTTATTTAATCGAAAATTTAACTCTTCTGCAATGTCTGATTTCAGAGTAATTGATTGATTTATTATTATTTACTTCATTCAATTTTAGAACATGTTGATTAACAGGAATTAGCTTTGTAAGTAGTTTATATGTAAATACAATAAAGTATGATCTAATTTATAACGTATTTGAATTTTCCGAATTAAGTTAGTCTACTAACTTATATAAGTATATTTGATAAATATAAATAACTACATCATAATTACATAAAGTTTATAACAATTCATAAATCTACTTTCCATTAACATCCATTCAATAAGCTTTATCTAGTATAATTTGATATAAATATATATAATTTAAATCATAATTATATAATTTAAAAGTATAATTTGTTATGTAATATAATAAATAATAATATAGAATTATTTTTCAGTAGTTATTTATACTTTTGTGTGAAAAAATATATAATTAAATATTTTTTCAATAAATGAATAAAAAACACGCTAATTTCTGTCAAAATGTATAACATCTTAAAAAGTAAAATTGAAATAGCTGAATGAAATTATGCGTGTCAAACGAAAAGTTGCTTTCACACGAGCTACGAACGAATTGCGGTTTGTAACTTCCAGCAGGACATGTTTAAACTGGCAGACTTCATCGTGCTTTATGTAAAGTTCATCGTATGGAATTTTCATTGTTAAATTTTATGACATCGCTTTTTTATCCTAGAAAAGATTTACTTAACACTAAATAATACCTTTTGCTTAATTTATATTGAAAGCGAAAAAATGTTTATAAAATGATGCACAACAAGTTTGGCTAATTTGCAAACATAGACATAAAAAGAGTTACTTTCAATTCAAATTGCAACTATATTTTCTAGAATTAGTTTCATTAAATAATAGAATCAATTTAGTGATATAAAAATATATAATCAAAACATGTTCTGGTATAATAATAATATTAATAATTAATAAATAATTAATAAATAATGTATTATATTAACTGAATTAATAAATAATGATACATCAATAAAATATTACAAATCCAGAGAATCGGGAACGCATTGGAATAACTAAATTTGTTATGAAATTTAACAGTAACTAACTCTATTTTTTGTTGCTATACTATTTTAGCTTTATTTAGCTTTATACATAAATTTAAAAGGAAGTCCTAAAAAAATGAGTCTAATTTAATTTGTATATCGAAAACCAAAATCGAAAGAAGCATGTAATCGCAGTTCCTTATTTTAATTAGCCCGCATAATCCGATTCTAAAAAAAACTTCTACCACTAGAATAACACCTATAATTTTAAAAAACAGAAGACTTACTAGAAACGTCAGGGAACGTCAAATTTTGACGGGTTTTCCAAGAAAAATACACTACAAATGTCACCGCACTTAATTTTCTTCAAAAACTTCTCACAATGTCTAACATTTTCGGCCTTTTGTTCTGGTCTCAGATGCCGGAAATATAATGAATTTTAAAAGCAACGCTTCCTTTTTCTCCGTAACGCCAGAATCAAATTAAATTATTCAATCTATTTAATTTTATTGATAAAGTAAACTGCATTAATAATTTATTATAACAACATTAAACAAAATATGACATATATTAATAATTTAATACTTGATAAATAATATTGACTGAATTTTTCTATTTAGACAAATTATTTTTTTATTTCTGACTTTTTGACTATTTTAACTTTTTACCATTAATTTGATGACATTTTGTTTTCAGTTGTATTCGACCATAAAAATGGAACTACTTCTATTCTCAGTATGATTCATCCACATGTGAATACGAGGATATGTCACGAATTTTTGTTACACATGTTACCAGTTACGAGAATTTTTATCAATTCATATGAAAATGAAATTCAAATAGTCCAATCAGCCAGCAATTGTTTTTCTTTCGACGTTGACAGTTTGAAAATAAGAAAGGTGTTAAGCATTACGAATAGAAGGGCCGATTCGTCATATTGCCATCTGTATGACATTTCCAACTGTACAAATAAGACTTTTCATTTTATTCATATTCGAGACATGATCTTCGGAATCTGAAACACAATGTATGAATCGGTTTCAAAGGGTCGCCACAATTTCCATATAAACCGAAATTATGTACTAAACGATAAATGCCTCTAACAAAACCAGAAAATTGAAACAGATTTCAAAAATATGGTTTGTTCAGGTCAGATGTTTAAAGAAGACAAATCGATCAGAAGTAATCAATATTGAAATCACCTTATGTATCGAAAAGTTAATTTTTCAATTATATAAGTTACACATAAATAAGACAGTAATTTAATTTCGTTACAGTTTTTTTACTTATGAGAACAATGCAATGCATAATAAGTACTAAAGTATCTTTCATGCATTATGCAGAAGCACAATCCGAAATGCATCTCACAATCACGTATCAATAAGGTTTGAATGATCACAAAAAGTTATAATGTGTTTTACTTTTTTCTCATCGTTAAAGAATGACCGTGTACTCGAATCGATGACGAGTTGAGATGCAAGTTTCGTAACTCCCACGCCCACCCTTCGTATGTTAAATGCCGATTATCCGTTATGATTGGAATCCACCCACGTATCTGATAGTATAGATGTCCTCCGATAACTGAAATGCATATATTAGTTGAACTCATTGTTTCATACGGTTTTTGAGCTTTTGTATTGTTGTCAATTATTGGTACTGTTATTAACATTTCAAAAGAAAAAATTACCGCCTTATAACTCATTGAATTGATTTTGAAACCTACGTAGATAATAATTCGTCAATAAATTTTGATTAGTAAGGTATCATAAAAATGGAAATTTTAATAATAAAGTTGACTTTTCTATGATTGAAAGGGACGTTTCGTCAGTCAAATTTCAAGTTTTTTCGTGGAAAATATGTATGAATGACACATTTTTGACAAGATTACAATGAGTTTAACTTGTTTAATTTGAATTTTAATATTGCAATACGATTCATCATTTTTTGTTATATAAAAAGTAAGAAAAAAAATTTTTTATTTGAATTCGTAGAAATACCTCTATACTCTGCATCGACAAGTAGATGAAATTCTGAATTTTGTGTTACTGGACATTTTAAATTACCTTACTACATAACAACCAATGGTTGACCTTCTCTGAGTCCCCTAAAGTTCAATAGAGTGCAAAAGTGTTCCCCATTGTTGGACCCAGTATTAAAACTACGGGTCCATGAGGTTGATTAAACACGTATAATGCCACTGGGGAATACCCCTTGCTAATTTTTTACAAACTTTTTGAGCAACACAAAAGAATTTAAAGTAACTGTTGTGAAAAGAATCAAGTAGAGTACCGGTAAAAAAGTTTTGTTGATTAAATCAAAATACATGAACTTTTAAGTGTCTAAAAATGACAATTTAAAAGCTTCATACAGTGTAATAATGGATATCCAATTTTCGATAAAAAATATCAGTTTATAAACTAAATAATTTGGTTAATTTTCTATAATAATATATTCTGTAATATAATAAAAAATATATTTTTTATTATATTACAGACATTATAAACATTATAACGTTTTATGAATGTTATAGAATATATTAATTACATTAATAAATACTTTTCTAATCATGACTACACAATTTTAAAAAGTTTTATATAGTAATATATAATTCTACTACATCTAAATATCCAACGCTATGAGGGAAATATTTTACCAGGAATGCATGTTTCCATAAGACATATAATTACAATAATCTACAGGAACGAAGACACATCAAGCGATTAGCAATATGATTAAGAATAACTATAAAAGAAAATTTGTTTTACGAAATATCAGTTGTATTTATACTGTTAGATTTTATAAGTATAGAAATTTTATATACCACATGCTGTTTTAACGGTACTTGTAAGTATTTTATATAGATATCTAGTGACAAAATTCTCAAATAAATAAAATGAAATAAAAAATAAATAACTTTATATTACATATTCAAAAAATTACAACATTTTAAGATACAAGGTATACCAAATATTAAGCGAATATTTACGATTAATTATTGTATAAAAAATAATGCACTAAAATTGTTTTTTATTTCATATAATTAGTAAAAGTACAAACATTAATTTGTTAAGTGTATCGCAACGTATAGAATTAATTATATTCATTCATTCTATCTATATGCAGAAATGTATATTTTATTTTTAATTTAATTTTTACAAAAAAACACATTTTTATTTAATTCATTTGAAAGGTAAACTATTTAGGTCAAAGTTAATAATATAAAATCAATATCGTGTATATAATCGAAAAGAACCGAATCCGAGAAAAGCGCAAACTTTTTCTCTCAATTTGCAATCGTAAAATGTACGTTTTCGAAAAAGTTAATTATTCGAATTTCGTTATCATTCGAAACATTATTATACTTCATAGATGCATAAACTAGATTCACGAAAAACACGAAAAAGATATAAAGTTTAAAAGGGATGCATAGAGAATGAAAAGTGGAACGAAATAAAAAAGATCGATAATTCAAGCTCCGCAGGCGATAATGTGCTAATGAACAGATCGTCCAGACTTAACCCCTTTAGTCATCTAGACGTCCGAATCGAATTGCGGCGGACCATAGAACGTCGCCGTCAATCGGAACATCAAGCTGCGTCGACATCGAATGGAAAGAATGGGAGGAACAAGAGAGATTCCTGCTGAATACGGATGTCAATTTGACGTTTGAAAATGGTAATGGTAATGCATGAGACTCTTTTTCCTCGAGTTGCCAAAGACGTCGCATGTTGAAAACTCTCGAATGTCAATAAGATAGAAATAAAAACGCGGAAAAATACGAAGAAAAATGTAACCGAATATTAGACGATGCGGCTTGTTTGAACAGAAATGTTTTGTTATATAAATATATGTAGGCGGTTACAATTTTTACTGATAAATAAAATATATGTAAAATTTCAAATTTATAAAAAGGTTAATACTTGAGATATCTTTTTGACATTTATTGGAATTTGTTGTTAGCATTTTTACCTTTATATCGTTTTGTGAAATATAAAAAGAAGTATGAAACTCAATCTGTTATACTGGTATATCCACAAAACCAAAAATCTAGCTATTAAAGCACACTGACAATCATAGATCTTGAATTTTTACTCTTTTTAATAGCATTCTGAATCCATTGGTAAAAAATCATCAATTTTGCTGTGAAAAACAGTAAAAATGAAAGTTATTTTAGTAAATACTTACGTTATTTTCTTCATAAATTATTGTTTTTAACAGTAAAATTTGATGATTTTTTGCCGATGGATTCTGAATACTATTAAAAACAGTAATAATTCAATTGAAAATTGTACATTTTCAGATTTTATGATTGTCAGTGCAGTAATACATTGCTTATAAAGTACATTGCATTTTAACCTATATTAGTATAACATGTTTACAAGTAATGTAAACGGGTCCTGCCACATTAGCAAGTTATCTTACAATAGTAGTAGCACCACGCTTTCATATTAAGGAAGTTTGTTACACTAAAATTGTAAATGAACTCTTAGTTTTCTGGTAAGAGAGCCATGCAATCGTAGTAAGTAGAGCTTCCAATATAATTAGGTGACTAGGTAACGGGTTATACTTGAATATCTAGACTTTTGTTTTCGTGTAGCTAAAAAACAGAATATATGCCTAATAAATAATCATTAATAAATGAACAAATAATATTACATTAAATCACTGAATAATCTAACAAAAATCAATGACATTACGGCAATACGAAAAAATTAATGTATTTTGTATTACTCAGTATAATACTGCTTATTCATTAAATTTTGTTATAAATTTAATTAACAAATTTTATTTAAAATTTACAGTTTATTAAATTTGCGTTATAAATAGTTTCTTTTGAAATTTATGATTTACTGTTTTATCAAGTTTGTATGTGATCAAACAAAGTATAAAATAACAGAACATAGTTCAGTAAACATTAAAAACGCAGGTTGATTTTTTTTCGATTAGTACTGTTATGAGAAAACTCAATAAGAATCAAGTTTACAACAGGTATTCTTTCTTTTTCTTTTTTTACATGTATGCACTATAAAACGTGTAAAAGAAAATGTTCAGTTATTACTAATTTATGATTGTAAGTAAATATTTTGGAGTAAATTATCAAGTTTTTATTTCTGTTAACTGTATTTCAAAAATTTTCTCATTCAGAATTTAAATCGTTAAACTAATAAAATGTTTGAACAAATATATCTTGTAAATTCACTGCACAAATAGATGTATAATATTTCAATATAAAAAATGAACTAGCTTCTAAAAATATTCAAACATTTATTTCTCAATAAATGAATTACATTAATTAAATTCTTACTCACAACTTTTATTTTTGTTAAGTGATATTTATATTGTATAATGAGACTTTTTTTATAATTATATTCATGCCAATTTTAGCTTAAATTTGTTAATCAAATTTTTATGAATTGGTCCATAAAATGATGAATCTCATTTATATAGTATAAATGAAATTCAATTATTAATATGTTGATAAAAATTAAAATTCTTTATTTATTAATTGCTCATAATTTTATTTCATTATCATTGAATATTCCAAATTGCATAAATAAATGCTTCACTTATTAATTTAGTGTTCTATTTAATAAGTGCAAAAATAACATTGGAAATAATTTGATCTATCAAATCTCGGATCTAATAAAATAATTGTAATTTTACAATTAGATGAATATACATCGTTCATTTTACTCGTTATATTTATTCTACGAAATTACATTGGTCTTTATTCTATCACAGCAATTTTACTCCCTTTCATTATTTTCTATCATTTGTTATCATGTTTAATTAAATATTTCATATTAA
Source organism: Gryon sp. ZL-2020 (assembly GCA_022817425.1). NCBI lineage: Eukaryota > Metazoa > Arthropoda > Insecta > Hymenoptera > Scelionidae > Gryon > Gryon sp. ZL-2020. The sequence goes on along the minus strand of JABFPJ010000203.1, from coordinate 17,910 downwards.
AATATAAAAAAACAAAGCATATAAATTTTTATGCATAAGAATAATATACAAATTAATTAATAAAAAAATATATAATTTCATTGGTTAATGTTCCGACTTGTTGAAGTAATTTCTTGAAATGTAAGCGTAATTGACAAATGTGCCATCCCAATCATCTGATCTACGACATTTGTCTATCGTCCTGTTCGAGGAACGAATTTAAGTTGGAGTGGAAGCTCTGACGGTACCGCGTGAATATTATCTTGACGGCCTACTCCGGCGCGTAACTGGTTTATCGTGAGGCGCACGTGAAGTGCGTAAAACGATAAGCAAAAGTAAATAAACGATGTGGCCGGCGTGCAGTGAGAACTCTCGCAGAGGTGGGTTTCGTCGGGCGGAGCTTTCAACGAGATCCGCCTCGGTAGACCGCCCCGGCGTTTCCATCTCTTTATGCGTCAAGTTAATGCGCTTAAGGAACAAAAAACAAAATAACACAATAGTGGCCGCACGTCGCGTGACTCCGGGCTTTCCTTCTAGCCTCGCGATTCTCCCATCCTCAGCTCATTGCCCTCTTCTCAAGAGCACGATTGCGACTGAATACAGTGAATAAATTCAAAATATATTTCAACAAGTTTTTACCCAAAAATTTTTTACTTTGCAATCAACCAAGACGATTTAATGACTATTAAGAACAGGTGTATTCAGTCAGACATTGAACCACCTGTAAAAATTTAATTTAAATTTCGTTTCATAAAAAAAATGTTTTTTTCTCTTCACTGTATTTGCTCGTTTTTACAACTAGCAGGTTCAGTTACTGATTTCGAGTATTGGTTTCTCATTGCTTTCTCTTTTATGGTTTAATAATATTATTTACTTAAATTTGATCCTGAACTAGTTTTTACGATTACCAAAAATTGATTTCAGTTTTACAATTTAAAAATGTATGTAATTTCAGAAAGTATTCGAAAGTTAAACTTTTATTAGAAATAATTGTTGCATTCTTAACAGTTCAACTTTTTAACAATGTAATTGGAATACTACTTATACAATTGTAAATTTAGTTAATTGGTTTATTTAAACAAATAATGTTTTCAATACATAAAATTGCCTCTAATTTTTCAGTTTACAGTTTATTTAACTATAGTAAATAATAAATATTTAATAATAAAATATATATAAAAAATATGCCTCATATTTTGGGATAATGTAGATTTAATCAATAAAATAATGCTTAAATATAATAAAATATAATACAGATGTGTAGAACAAATTCCCCATCACAGTAGACTCTTTGAAGTTTATAAAAAGTGGTTGTTCTTTTATACCTCTAGCAACTTGTTTTTATGTAACAACGTTATTTAAAATAATGTAATACAACCTATTGTTAATAAATTATGCTATGAAGTAAAAATTGTCTACTGAAATTTAGTATTTATGTGATACGAATAAGATGTATAAGTAGAATATATTTCTAAGTATCAATATTACAAACTTTAAAAAAGTGTCGAAAAACTTCATCGAAATAGCCCACATAGCGTGCATTATATAGCCGCAACTGACCACTTTCTCGGACCGGTCTTTCAACAATATTGTCATATCGTTTAGAGCATTGGTCCTCAAGACCCTTGGATTTTTTTCAAAGAACGTGCGGTGCGTTTGAAATCATTAGTCTTGTCTAGTTTCACTAGCACGAGGTCTTGCGGGAGCCTAATAGTGACAAGTATTGTGAAAAATATTCTGGTCAACCTAAGGTCCAATCGAACGTCGGCGAACTGCTTTTGTGTCGGTTGTTTAGAAAAATATGCATTTTTCAATAAGCCGGTTTTGGCAATTACAGAAGAATGAATCACATGAACAAAATGGAATCAAAAGATGAGAGTCAGTTGATTTTGTCAGGTGAATGCACAGATTGTTCTCTTGTTTCAAATAAATATCAGTCATTATACATGGGAATAAGATCAATCTTGATGATGATTTTTTGAGCCGAAAAATCATCTATTTTTCATGAATATGTCATTAAATGGATACAGAGTAGAGAAACTTTATATATAAAAATACCTTCAAAATAACATCGTTTGAAAGCACATCTTCCTTGGTACATCATAATATAATATATCAAAAATGTTTTTGAAGATCTCAAAATTTTTCTAAAATAAAAACGAAAAAAATCATCAATATGTAAATTTCCAAAATCTGAAATAAACAGATATTATTTTGAACGTAAAATCAATGGTTTAATAATCACATTTATTAAATTGATTTATTTGAGTTCAAAAACAAAAATACATTGATAAATTTTAATTTTATTCTTTTTAAAAATTAAAAAAAAATCTTTAAATAAAAAAAATTATATATTCAAAAAGTGACATCAAAACAAGTAGAACTGGAATAGAAAGAAAAGGACGTCGTTGATTCTCCCCTGTTGTCATTCGGGCTAAACTTACCCTATTGTTTTTGGCAACTTCTATTTTACTGCGTCACCCCGTACAAAAAAGAATAGTTCCGTAAGTTTCATTTGTTAAAATTGCACCTGGTAAAAAAAGTACCGCAAAATGTGACTGTGCTCTGAAACTTCCAGGTGCACTTATTCCCCTTTACTTTAACAATGCTTTTGCGGTAAAAATGTCATTCCAAAAATTATTTCCTGAGACCACAAGTAGCCAACAATACAGACAATTTTCTGACGGTTTTATCAATCACCTCTCGTAATCTCTACGAAAAATATTATGTTTAAAGTATTTTTCTTTTCATTTCAAATTTATTTGACTTGATCTCGACTTCTGGTAGAGTTTATTAGACTGCAATGACGGGGTAGTTTTTTGAAAGATACAGATATGGCTACTCTATTGTTTAATTAGTCACTTTCACGGTATTTTTCGAGATGAAGGCAGATTGTATTGTTAAAATAAAATGTTGCCACTCACGTATTACAGTCTGAAATCAACTTATTTAGACATTCTCGACTTGCACAAATAAAAAATGTAATGGTTTAGATCTAACCACCTTGTATGAGAAAGTAGTAAGCTAATGATGCGGTTGATCGATTTTATCTTGAAACATGAAAAATTCGTCTTCAATGAATCTTCTATGAAATTTATAAAGTCATTAGCTAGTTTCCAAATTGTTCTATTGTTTAAAAATGCATATAAACAGATGTTGTACGTAATCATTATCGTCTCTATTCTTTTCAATATAAATATTTTTTCTTCAGATTATATTTCATATTCTTACATTCTTCACAATTTTATTGTTATATTTTATGTTAAAAAATCAATCAATTAAGAAATATTCATTAAGAAACTTATTTTTGCAGAAAAAAGTATACTATTTTATACTGTAATGATAAAATCATTTTTCTGCAATTTTCACAATATTAACAAACTCATTCAGAAAAAATATATATCAAAATGTATGTAAAAATATATAACTTTTTACCGCTAAAATCTGTTTTGAAAATATATTTCAAATATATTTTTATTTATGTAAATATATTTTTGCTTTTGTTTTGCAAATACAGAATATTGTATATGTCAGAAATATATTTTAAATATATATTATATAGATAACATTTTGCCTACATATGTGCACATATTCACATATATTTTTGCATATATTTCAATATATGCAAAAAAATATTGTTTTTCCCGTTTGGGAAAAACACCATTTCATAATTATTTGTTACTATACAGTATAGTAATAATTTCAATCATTCTAGTAGTTTGTTCTCAATTTATATTGTACACGTGACCGCAAACATATTTTCTTTTTACTTAGCTATCTAGTAAAGTATTTTTTGAAAAAATTTGTTTATGTGTATATGTATTCATTATTACTTTTTAATAAAATCTACTTCAAAAAAAGATAAAATCACTCAATTCAAATATTTCGATTCCGATTGACAAGTCCGTTAAATATCTTTATGCGTATGACAATAATACAATTGAATTTCTATGTGTCATTTAAGAATGTCATTAGAATTTACAGAAAAAAGTTCATTCCATTAATTAAACGTTTTCTCAAGTAAAAAAAAGGACGAAGACGAAAAAAAGAGAAAAAAACGTGTATCATCACGATGAAAGAAAAGATCAAAATGACCTATTAACATGAATATCATTAGAACTATTAATCTGAAGAAGACGATTCAAAGCCAAGAAACCGAAATGTCACTGTCCACAAAATTAATATCCTTACAAAAGAAGAACTTAAAAAAGCCTTACTTTCTTTTTCCTATTCGATTTAACACGTTCTATCTGTAAATTCTTTTAAAAGTAAGCACCACCCAATTAAAATTGATAACTTTTTGTCATTAATGTGAGAAGTGTCTCAAAGTCAATGACAGTGATAAATGACTGTTGTTTGCAATTTGCTGCATTATATTGTCAATTGAGAATCGAATTTAAGGGATATACGAGATCGCACATTTGTGACTCTTATTGCGGTCTATATGTTAAATATGTAATGAGATCTACGACGTCAGATATGGGGAATTCGAAAGGGCCATCAAAAACTCGATGAACCTTCCCTTTTTCTCCATGAAATACATCGTGCAACTGTGATATTTGGCGTGTTTTTATGAGCAAGTCTGAATAATGCAATAACTTCTGAAGGATGAAGTGATGTGATTCCTTTGTTTGCATCGAACGGCGGCTGAATGAATTGGTCACGGTCAGATTGTCAATGACTGGTCATAATAACATTCGAAAAAAATGGTTTTAGAAATACACTTGCTTTGAAGTAATTAATGCATGCCTATAATCATTTTATTGGTTCAGTGCACATTTTTTGTTGTTGATGCATTATATCAAAAAATCTACAGACATTTGGCTGATAATAATAATAATTAATCTGTAATGAAGAAATAATTGCACAGGACATCCTGCATATACTGGGGGGTCCTAAACATAAACGAAACACTTACGAAGTAATTTACAAGTAATCTGAATTCACAAAGTGTTGAAGTTGTATTCTGAAAATTAAAACTTTGTGCATTAAAAAAGTTTAAGAATTATTGAAAATATTTCATTATCTAACAGATCTTTGTAGTTTTTGTTTGTCATTTGATTAAATCAAATGTCATAAGTTTCAGAAGAATTTAAAGATATCACAGTGCAATTTTTTTCTTATCTTTATTTTATAAAAAGTTTTCGTTTGTTTACATAAAAATGTTTCCCCTCCTAAACATTTATTAAATGAAAAAAGCTTTCTTCCATTTTACCCCAATGTTGTCAAATGCAGACTATAATGAAATCAGAAGAAAAGCAAACGAAAAAGTAATTTTCTAAGTAAAACTCTTATTCGAACTCAGTGTATGGAAAAGTTTACACCTTTTTTAACAACTTTCGTTACTACAAACTGGAGCCGCGCATTTCTCTGAGTGAGTACAATGTGTGTCACCCGAAAACTTCTGGAGCATCTTTTTCCTAGTTAAAATTTCTGTTCCAAAATTCCCTTTAATCTTTTTTAAGAACAAGATTCTTTTACAGAGGAAGGAGTCATCATCTATCGTTATGGGTGTTTATACATAATGCAATGGACAAAATAACGCATGCAAATTCTTTTATAGATACGGATTCTAAACATGGTTCGGCTGTTTATGACTCAATTGAAAATATGGGGTACGAAAAACGTAGCAAGTAAACCAGAAAAGCGCTGAAACGAGGATTTCGTGTTCTCATTGTCGCCGGTACCATTACCAGCTCGACAGCTCGCATCTAGTAATACCGTAAAACGAAAATCCTGACGTCTTCAAAGAGCACGGCGACTTAAGCGGATTTCGACTTTGCAGTCAAAAGTTAAATTCGAGCTTAAGTATTGCGATTTTTTCTCTCCTTTTCGTTATTCGAAAGAAATGTTCGAAATTTAACTTGTCACTGTTATTCAGCAACTAAAAGGTATATGCCGTATAACAAAGTAAATCGGAAATTTAGAAATATTGACTTTCAATTAGATATACGTTTATTAACGTCAAATGATTTTCAAAATTAAATTAAAAGTTGGTAATATATAGTTAGGAAATATTTACACTGAAATGAACAATTAAACGAAGTTTTTTTATTTAAAAATGAAATAATTAAAATAAAGTACGCTTAAAAAAATATTCAATTATTTATTCGATTAGTATCAAGAACATCATTAAGAGAATTTTTTACTCTATATTTTTTTTATTTTCATAACTAGTTATATTTTGTTGTATAATGTGCAATCTATGAAATAAGAAAATGTTTGTAGCAAAATATAATATCAGTAAAAAGTAAATAAGTGCTACTTCAAAAAGAATTCATGCGATCATTTAATACTTATTTCATTTTCTATAAAGATATGCAATATATTCATGTTCTTTGAAAGAAGTTTAATGTGAATATTACCGTTGTTATTATAATAAATAATACTACATTTAAAAAGAAGAAAAATTTGTTTTCATTAAGCAAATTTCACAATATAAAACATCAATTTTTACTTCGCCTTTTGTAGTTGTAATACCATAAAAATATTAAAAACGAATTGAACCATTTTATACGTGTTATTCTATTGAAGAAAAAGAAGTTGCTTAAAAGGACGATATGATATGATCAGATTTTCAAAAAGCCATATCAAAAAGAATCAAATATAGTCAAGACATCTCTGCAAATACTTGAAGTAATTTGAATTTATAAGTAATTTGAATGCTTAAGTATATATGGAAATTCTTTAAATATTCTAAAGCATAAGACTTATAAAAAGCTCCTGCTTTGTGTACGCTTCACTTTTATAGTAATATTTACAAACTTATTTAAAGAACACTCTAAAATTTTTATTGCATACATAGATAATCTTACATAGAGTAAAAAAGAGAACTGAGAGCATTTTTAAAAAATAAAAGGTCGAAAGTTCTCTTTCATTACGGAAAATAGATGGATATAATATAGGGGGAACTACGCTACAAGGTTAACCATGCAATAACAGACAGCAATATTCGACCATCTGTAATGCATGCCTAACTAGCTGAAACGAGCGACGAAATTATGCAATCTGTTTTACCGAGACATGGGGCAAAGATTCGGAACATAAAGCATTCACAAACCGAAAAGGTTTCATCTATATGAGCAAGTTCATTGCCACAAAACCTCAGAATTTTATGACTAAAACTAGCTTATAAATAATCATAAATCAGTCACACTGAAATAATATTGATATTTGCTAAACATTTCCATCCTTTCCATTTAACGATTTCACGCAGTAATTAAAGTTGAAAAATTCTTTCAAGGCGCCGTCTGACATGTACCTCTACCTTGTTTGTCGGGTAAAAGTTCTTTAGGGATCACTCCAAGCACCAGTTTCATGTAGTTAGCTGACAGAAATTATCTCTGTGACGAGATGTGACAAAATCATATGAATGCTAAATTTTAGATTAAAAATCACCAACACGTATAATAAACATGAATAGGCAACAATTTTTTCACAGGTGAGGTATGAATGTAACAGCACGTTAATTACGCGCTTTTTGATACCGGAACAAAAGTTAATTCGAAACAGCTGTTTGATATTAAAATGCGTGTTGAACACGATACTATATGACTAATAATTATACCTCTAAGAACAAAATAGTATTTGTGTTATCAAGCAATGCTTTTGAGTAATTTTTAACTTAAATTCATAATGATATAATGATCACGTATGATTAGTATCAAATTACGAATAATTAATGGGTTATTTTAGATGTAGATTATTTTTTATATACATTTTTTTATTTAATATTGAATCTTCAAATCAAAAAGGCAATTAGTAATATTTAATGTTATTGTATTTATTCTAAATTCATTATAAATGTTACTTTAATTTATGATTAAATTTAAATTTTGTAACTATGTCGTTCACAAATAAAAAGTAAAATCAAATAAAAAATAGAAATATCTTGTACAAAACATTTGCAGAAGATTTATCGTCATTAGTAAGAAAATAAACTTCAGTGGTACCGTTAAAGTCTTAATACTCTAAGTAGCAAAACATACAAGCCGATGTTATTTTACAATGCTAAAATTAAAAAAATCAAGTATGCTCGTCGGTTAAGTACATAATGACTTTATAAGTTCTGTTTCACAAACTACCCGAAGTTGACTGATACTCAAGTTTGACAAATCTAAATATTTGTTTACTTCCAATAGTTCCTGCATTCTTGTTATACTAAACATTAATTAATCAGCAATACCTACTTCAATTTCATAAACATATTTTACATAATAACATGATGTAACATATGTAAACATAATAGTTAACTAGACCTTTAAGCCATTATACATTAACGGTAGTTACAACAAGATAATTTTTCATTAATCATCAGCCAACTTGTTCATGATTTACAGTCCTCTAACAAACCCGCATTTACAAAAATATTCGATTCAATTTAGATAAGCAATCGAACGACAATTCATTTTCCAAACACTTGATGCTAATGAAAAGTGAAATTGAAAATGTATTTAAGCTAAACCGGCGACTTTTAAATGTCACGAATGGACCGTATTTTCAAGAGAAAAAAAACTTTCCAGACTGATCTAATTAAACTTTAAATCATTCTGTATTTTTAACGAAAGAAAAAAAAACCGATGTCATAAAACTTCTGAAAATGTAAAAAAAAACAAAGTCATTCTCGTATTCTTGAAGTCATGACAATAAGTTGAAACAAGAATTTAAGAGCCGACAACTGCTGACGAGTAAATTAGAACGCAACGTTTAAAGTGCCCCAATAAACATCTTTTTAGACCAATTACCTATACTCGAAAAAAAGAGAAAAACCTAAAATTGAAATCGACAGTAAACGTAACGAATCGGCGCTAAATTATAAAAATAACGTAGAACTATGATTATTCGATCTTTCTCAGCCTCAGTCATATTTATGGTTGCCCAAACAATGACATTAACATCAGAAGTCATAAATTAGCCTCACCGCAGGAAGACATAATATTTGTATAGTTGGAAATTTTTTTTTTCATCCAACCCATAACAAGTCATCTATTGATGTACACACTCGCTTACGAGTTGTGTCATCCTTTCTTTTTTTTCTGGTGAAATCACTCCCCGTTCCTTTTTTTGTTACGCGCTTATTAGCGCCTTGAATCGAAACCGCGTGTATGAGTTTATTGTATTACACGACGATTTAGCAGTATTTATAAACCCGCAGCCAGTTTTCTCCTAGTTCTCATATTTTATGTCGTCGAGGTGCCAGGTGACAACTGCGAGACAATATCGAATTCAACGATCGTATAAGCCGGATGGTTACTCGGAATCAGCCACGAGAACTATCTCTTACAATTTTTGTTTTGGCCATACAGGACGTCCCGCTGGCTTTGAGCGAAAAGCGAATGCCTTTAACAACGGGGGAACGTGTCAAAGTAAGCACCCCAGAAACTTTGCCGGTTCCGCACCCTGTCACAAGTTTTTCGACCTTTCCGAAAAGAGATACTCCGCCCGTTAAAAGTCGAGAGATGCGTACCTGCGCGCCCGCACCTTTGATTTATTTTTCACAACGCAGACGGCACGGATGCGATAATACCACAACCGCAAGATAAATACCACGAGAGCATTGTCAAAATTTATTCATAGAAATGACGTCTGCAAATTGTCGATATTGATGCGAGAATGAAAAGTTTCGACTATTTGGAGCGGAATGAAATGTTCAATAAAGAAAAGAAAAGTCAGCTTTCAAGCAACTGCACACATTTTCTTTTATTTTTAATTACCTTTTTTAAAATATTTTCCTTTAAGGATATTTTTTTCTCGAGATATACTTTTTCTGTAAATTATTGTTTGTTTGACTGCAGTGACGTGTTAAATTGTTTGTCTGAGTCTTATTCTGCTTTTTTAGAATATATAATCTGATTTATTTTTATATCATGCTTTGCCGAATCGAAGTTAATGCAATTAACTTTCATTATAAACAGACAGATACAAGCATATATGAACCGGTTAGATCAGATTTGATTGTATTAAATCTTATTTATGCAAATAGCAAATAAATCTTTTTGTATATTTAATTTAAGTAGTCACAGAATCGGATTACTCACAAAAATTCAAAGTTGACTTTTTATGATAAGTATAATTGAATTTTTCATATGAGAAATAAAAGAAGTTTTAAAATATATTAACTCAACTATAAATTGTCTGAATGGAATAAAATAAGCAATATTATGTGATAATTGTATTTCTAATTTATGTTTAACATACGAAGAAAAAGAAGTGAAAGTTTTTGTGACACTTTTGTAAAATACTGAAAAGCAAGTTTATAATAGAGAAAATTTCAATATTTTTAAACATCTGTCTGTATGTTTTGGTCGGCTTGTCTTTCAAACTTAATGTCAAAGGAAATTTGAAACTAAGTTTGTTTGAAAGTAGAGGCGTTACGTTGACTCTTTAAGTACTAATTTTCCGAATATATTACCTTTTCATTATTACATTTCTATGATCAATTATTATTATTACTATTACTATTATGCTTGATAGTATTACCTATAAACAAGGTCATAAAATGCCATACGTATAATATCGATTATATTCCAAGTAAATTAACAATTAACTTTAAGTACAGATTAAATAAGGTGAAATTTTTATCTAGTTAGAAAGTATAATCGGTGTCAAACAAATACTTAGAACCTTCAAAACGGAAATATACACCTTATAGTTCTAAAGTTATTCTTGTAGTAGTACAATACAAGATTGTTGCAACTTGTTCTAATTTATTTATAAACATACATTTATAAATCTGGAAACTTTATCTTTTGAACTTAATCTAAGAACTCTCAACTACCAGATATTTAATAAAACTGATAATATTATCTTTATAATTAAGTCACGACTTATGCTAAAGATTGGTCATTCATTTTTAACGGAAAACTTATTAATGTATACGTACATAATTCGAACGTTAAAAGAAATTCAAACTGGCACTGAATGATTTATGCTCATATATAAATGTAAATATGCTTACTTGATTTGGTTGCTCTTGTGCTTTTATCTTTTATTATCATTTTTTTATTATTATCGAACATTAATTCTTTCACTGCACGATGTTATCATCTAAAGGAATCGTAGGTAAATGGTTATGCACGATGTTTTATTCAGAAATTCAAATCGTTTTATCTATAACAATGCAAAATATATTCAATTGGCCGTCTATACATTATAAATAAACTTGTGACTGTAAAAAGCTTCTTGTTTTTCGTTCAATTTGTATCTAAGCAAATATTTTCACTCTACTATTTCATTTTTCATTTCTTAAACATTATTTCAATAATTTTTTATTTATTTTTATTATTATAAATATGCATCATAAAACCCTAAATATGACACGTAATTTCATTTCATAATATTAATACATATTTCTTAATTTTAATCTAGCAAAAACTTATAATAGTAATCTCAATGTACACCAATAAGATCAATATAATTTTCACACAAATATCGTTAACCCTAATCAAGAACTGACTTGATAATGACATGCGTCGTCTTTGGACTCGAGCAACTGTTGGTTTAAGGAACTCCAGACATAAAAATTTCATTATTCAAACTTAACCTTCACTTCCGCTTAATCGCTTAATACTTTATTGAGACGACACCTCAAGATTTTTTTTCTGCATTTATGTTTTTTTTTCGCTTGCCATATATTTCTTGTCACTTTTTCTTTTTTTTCTTGCTGCATTTACATTTTCTTTTTATCTCGTTTTTTTTTCTTTTATCTCATGCGCATGTTCTGTAATTTGCTGACAGAGGATCGTCATTCGCTGAATTCATTAATCACAGCAGGATAAGTCGTGAACTGTTTGCGAGTCACCGCGCTGTCAAACATCTAATTAAGAATGAGTCTAGCGTCTATACCCTTCGTTCATCCCGATTAAATCCTTTATTCCAATGCGAATGCGCTCGATCGATAGTGTCATTACAAGTTATACTCCAGACCTTAGATAAAATTCAATCACGCGATGAATACTTCGTTCAATTATAGTTCGACAGACTTTTTATTTCTGTAATAAAGTCTGATTTTACAAAGAACAAGAACAAAAAGAAACACTTTTCCATTTTTCTTTCGCATTATTTTTGACATAATAAAACTCGCGTTCAATTTACTCGAATTAGTTTTTAAATGCACAAGCATTATAAAATCAATTATCGTGAAACATATCTTATAATATTGACAGAAAATAAATTTAAATATCTAAATATAGATCTGTCTGGTATTTCTATTATCAAGAGAATTAACTTTCATAAATATTGAATAATATTTTGTGAACAAAAAGTTGAAAACTAGTTTATAGATATCATTAGTTTTAAGTTTAGTAACATTAATTTATCACTCATGTTTAATTAGATCTAATCACTTCTAGCTTAATTCAGTCAATACTAATCTGATTTATTTAGATCTGATTAAACTAACACCAGGATTGAGGATTTATACTCGAATGGTTCTTGCTTGATTTTGGTATGTAACAATAGGTCTAATCTGATTTAACTTGCGTCTGCAAAGTTAATCAAATTTAGACCCGATTTGCCTACGCTCGACTTGTATGTACTGTGAAGCCATGTGGTCCATCCATTTGTATAATGTTTTCACACAATATCACATGTTTTCACAAGATGTATAATACTGCAAAAAGTGACAATTCGAGTAAACAGCAGTTAACTTTAGTTACTCTTCTTCCATATGGTCCCAGCTTCTAACAATAGAAACCCATGGGAGGTCCCATTGTCCGACCAGGGGCTGGTTTTTGCTGTTTACCCACGAGACCACAACATGGAAATGACATCCGTACGCCCATTTTCCAAAATGTCAACAAAACTCTCTCTATCTTTTCACAGAAAAAATCCCAAACAAATTGTAATTTCGTGATAATTTATCCAGTGGCAAAATAAAAGTGTTTGGAAAATTGTTGCGAATCCAAAGTACCGTTATATTCATTCAATGTGACAAATGGTATGACACTTTGACTTCAGTGACATATTCACATGAAAATAAATATTTGAAAGCACGCTCAGTAGATAATGATGACGGCAGAAAATGATTGTTGCTGGCGAGTTAAGCATCTCTACGATCGTCATTTCACGGCTGATGGCGCTATCGTGGTGGCATTTACGCACAAAGTAGCATACTCCTGCAGTTAACCGGTGTATATGCACAGAACCGTCCGAATGTGGCCACATAACCATTTGGCCATTAATTTTCTGTAACGATGCCTTGCAACTCTCAACGCGCCCAAAGTCAAGCTGACTGTGAAATCGTTTGACAGAAATTCCCCCCCGTCCCACTGGCGCCCCATCGACTTTTATTTGCGGCAAACGACGCGCTAAATAAAACACCCACGGAATTACCGTCTGACTGGGCATCGAAATACTCAACACCGGGGCACTTTGCGTATCTTAATTACCGTGTCATGCGCGATCAATCGAGCAAATTGTTGTTTCCAATTTTGAAAGCTTAAGTAATTTCGGCTAATTTCCCAAGTAAGAAAATAAATGGATGTGATAATGACTGAATTGTTGATCAGTTAATTGCAAATTGTCATCGTATTGATAAAAGTAAATGGAGATTCGTTGCTAGTTATAGAGATACGTTTAATTATGTTATAACTTTTAATTTATTAATAGTCGCCGGCAGCTATTCATGCGATGGCTTTTCTCGATCAAATTTCGCGAGTGCTTTAACGAGTATTCAAAGAACATTGAATGTATTTCGAAATTAAAAGACAATATTTTAGTGATAAATTATTCAATCTTTACTTTGACAGTATTTATTTGATTTAATTTATTTTTTATATTATGTAAAAAAAATAATTTGAATCAATTAAATGAATGAATTATATGAGGCAAACTTTTATATAGTTTAAAATTCAATATACAGTATAGTTTGTTACTTTACCTTTCTATACATATTTCAGGATAATTAAGTAATTAAAATAATTACTACATCGTAGAGTACTTCATTAATACTTGAACTACACACAAAATGAAAAGTCTTTCAAACCACGAAAATTTCGGTTCGCATTACCATATTTGGAATTGATTAGATGGTTAAATTTGAAATAACTACTATTAACATTTACTTTAATACAAAAATGGAAATAATGTGAAAATAAATACTATTAGCTTGCTGTATTATTATTACTATTACAGCCAATTTATCGGGAACAAAAGAAAAAGTCCGATATTTTTTCATGAAATTTGCGATTTCATAACTTCTCTTCGAAGCTCTTCGCATATGTAATAATTATCGCAGTGCATGTAATATTAATGACATACGTTTGAATTCTGATCCAGCTTGTCTTTACGTTTATCAATAATACATTAGAGCATCTATAATGTGGAAGTGTCTTATCCTGCTTTCCTACAAAAAGTTGTAACATGAAAATATAGAGACTATAGTTTATAAACTATATCATTCATTCTATCCTTTCATTTTTTTAGTGTTTAATTATCGTTATAATTCTTGCATTTTCATTACTTATTACTTGCATTATATTTTTCATTATATAAGAATTCTATATAAAAATACTGTCTTATATAATAAAATAAATTCTGTTTATTATAAATTTCATATTAAATTTATAATAAACAGAAATAAAATAAATGTATGTTTATAGTTAATTATACACGTCTTTATTTTAACAAACTATGTATTACCATAGTTTTATGTTATACTTTAACTTACTTTTATTTGTAACATTTGTAAACATAACTGTACTTACTTTTTATTTAAATAAAAGCTTAAATTTAGAAACAATCGTGAAAAATGGTTTTATAGTTTTAAATAAAACTCAACATCCTAAAATATTTCTAGAATGCAAAGTTAACGCGAGTAGTTTGCACAACCATAATAATTGATTGTTCGATTACATAAACTTTAATCGAGCGGATTCTCATGCAAATCACTAGTATCTAGCAATCATCATATTAGCATTATAAGCAGAGCATGAGTGTGAAAATGTTGATTGTCTGACGATTTTTTAACTGGAAATGCTTTCCTCGCATGTACCGTGTAAGCTAAATAAGTAAAACATGTTTTCCAAAAAAGTAGAATAAAAAGAAAAAAAGAGAAAAAAGATAGAAATACGAAAGAACGAGCGGCTTGACTAAAATATAGCAATAGCATCGCGTGAAAGAAGAATCAGAATTCGATGTGAATGTGTGGGTATTTTCAAGACAGTTCGACAGTAATGCAAGAGTAAATATTTCAGTATTGATGCTTTGACTCCTTAATACATTCGAGTGTCACTGAATCCGTCTTATGTCGGGTCACTGCGGAAGTTGAATATTTTAGGCACGGAAGAGTTACATAGAAGGACAGTTAAGGACAGATGTTGAGGGCAACGAAGAGCTTTCAGTAGAAATGCTACTTTGTGTCGTCGTTTTATTCCGACTTGTCGATGACCCATATACATACAACACAAGCAAGCCAAGCAAAGTGACTCGCGTTCATGTTAAGGAAACATTGATGACTGGAGTCAGCCAGGCATTTTCATTCAGCTGAGAGAATCAAATTGAATGTTATTGTCCGTGATGAAGTGAATACGTTTACAGGTGGGATGTTGATTTGGAAGTTCTGAATAAATTACGAAAATGCTTATTCATTGGTAAAAGAAGATCACGCCGGAGAAAATTTATCCGCGGACAATAGGAATATTATGTCAACTATAAAAACCCAGTTTTTTTTCTGTCACAGAACTGGCAAAAAAAGAGAGAACTATCGGGTAAATTTGTTGGAAAATAGAACACGAAGGGGAGCGAATAATAGATTTTTTGAATTACAAAAAAAATGATGTACGAGTTTTATAGAAATTGTTAATGATAAACTGAATAACTGTATATCTATATGAGCTTTTGATACTGTAATAATGTAGTAATATAAAGAAAGTAAGCAAAACAATATAGTACACTATGTCTAACGATTTATTTATCTTTGTGACATACGAGGAAGACCACGGTTAGGTTGTAACATGCTGCAAGTTGTTATGCAAAGAAATAGTTCCTTCGCGTTTAGTAAATTTATAATTCGGTTCTATGTATACAGGACTGAGTGCAACTGCTTTCTACGGACTAAGTTTTGCGATAGTTTATTGCCATATATTGTACAATCAAAAGTTGCATGCAAAGTGGATAAAATACAAATTATGAAGACAAAGATTCGAGTTGAGCAAAGTTCAACAAAACACCGTACGAACAAAAGTGCGTATACCTTTATCCGATAAATAAACCTTTACCTTTTAATAACAAGTTTTCCATTATCTCAGGTGGTCGAATTTCTAGTTAGAATGGAAAATATGTTCATGTATATTAGTATCTATATACACGAACTTACAAAATGTGACAGAAAAATACAACGAACATGATTTTGAAAAGAGAAGCAATCGAATACCAAAGTAAGCTGAATAATTGAAACAAAAAATTCAATGAATGTAAAAGAAGAAAAAAAATGGAGAAGCAAAGTTGGATGAATAATGGAAGAAGTAACAACAAGTCCGTGCGCATCATTGTAGGGGAAGAGTATCCTTCTGTATGAATCTTAGCCCGGGGTCGCACGAGCATCTATGAGCGCATCCTTGGATAGAGTTACGAAAAAAGAAGCATCGGTAGAAACTCTTTCGGCAATCGAGTGCACGAATGCGAGTTTGAGTATACTTATGCAGGAACGTAGCGAAAGAAAGAAGCATAAGAGCGTCTGCAATATTTCACGTTTTTGATGGAACGATATTAAAATACATTTGAACTGATAATATTCTATGAAGAATTCTATTTTATGCGGATTTTTTAAGTAAATGAAAAAATTTGATTCCAGCAGTGATGAAATAACTTTTTGTGCTACATTAAACTTCTAAACAGTTATTTATATATATAAACTGGTTATTAAAGAGTGATATCTATATATGGATGAAAGAAAAAACAAAGAAATATATGGTGGCATGAACAATGGAATATGTATATGAATACAAATAAAATTGATACGCTTTTTGCAGTATATTGAAATATTTACATGGAACCTGTATAAAAGTATTATTTATAAACATTAACGAATTTAAAATCAAGCCAATTTCTATTAACTGTAATTTTCAATTATTCTATCAAATAAATTAACAATTCAAATGACACGAATAATACTAATAAAATATCAGTAAAATATATTAATATGCTTAAAAAAATATGAACAATGTTTCTTATTTCCAACAAAAAGCGTGACATTTTTTGATTTACAGAAATAATTATTATTTTGTCTTTAAACACTTTTTAGTCAACTATAAACTATGTATCACTAGTATCATTTTTTTAATACTGTAATTTCTTTATACACTCATGAGAGTGTAATTCTTTATACACTCATTTAAAAACCATAACATTAATAATGATTTCTTTACGTAGGTTTTTCCATTGATAATTTATAATGTTTAAAATAAGTGCTAGATTTTTATATATAGTATATATTATTCTACAAGTAATAATTTGTCAGTCTTTCTTATTTGCTCAAAAAAATCTTTTACCTTATCACGTTTCCTTGATCATTTTTTTCATAATATAATAATATATATATGTATTATTAAATGCATTAACATTTAAACAGAAACGATACGATAGCCCTTTTGGACAAGATATAAAATATTCTTACCTTGAACTATTCAGCATCCTTATACAGAGATGACAACTGTTCCTATTCGGGCTCACTATAGGTCATCACACTCTGCGCCTGATCAATGGCAACAGCAAAGCTAAAAAATATTAAAAGAAGTATTTCATGTATACACTCTAAATAAAAGTGTAATAAAAATTATTGTAACTTCTAATAAAAATTACTATACCATTTATGAATCTGAGGACAACTCGACATCCATGAAAAAAATTATTATATTTTATGGGAAAAACTAGAATATGGTATAGTAAAAAATGCTATATGATAGATCAATTTTTATCATGGGATTGAATAGA